>JANHGN010004935.1:67639-82376 GCA_024605025.1 Megaceryle maxima | reverse complement strand
GGGGTGTTGGTTGTTTTGGTTTTTTTTGAGGGGGGGGGAGGTTTTTTTTGATACCCTGGTCCTGTCAGTATAGTCTGGATAATCCTGCTGTATATTTGTTTGGTGACTTAAGTCTTCACATTGTTACTCCCTTGGCTGCCCTTTTCACTACAAAGTTGATGGTTGGAAAATCTGAATTGGTGGCACCAGAATGGAGAACCAGAACACTGACCAAAAAAATACTTATGTGGGGTTTTCTTGGTTCTGTTATGGTCACAGTACATTGCATTTCTTTTAAATTCCTCCCATGGATCAAGAATAGGACATGATATTGGCAGCTGTTCCATTTTAATTAAGTGTTCTGCAGAACTTTCTGCTGTTCCTTCTATACTTTAAATTTCCTTAAATACACACTCTGTGTTTGTTCTCCTGTATAAGGAATTATCTACAGAATGCACCAAAGTGACTTGCTTTGTTAAACTTATTTTAGACAAGTGCAGGCTGTAACTTGCTTTGTGTGAAAGTGCTTTGTGTGTGATTATGTTGAAGTTACTGTTTGTTTTTAAAACTGATTATATTTAAAATAAAACCTTTGTCTTCTCTATCCAGTGCTTGTAAATTAGAAAATTAAAACATTTGGAATGTTTCCAAACACATGAACAGATGAAATGTTAAAAGTGAGTCAAGAAATGTAATTATAGACTGAAAATTTGCAGAGTTTCCCTTGGGTCAAGTCTTTGATAAATGACCTGCAGACCAGCTGTTCACACTCACAGCTACATTTCAAAATGTCGTGTTTTCCTGCAACTTGGGCCCTTCAAATATTTTTTTCAGTTAAAATGCCTTTGGGTAAAAATTTTAGTAAGCAAGCACATATCAGTATGGCTACACTTATGCACACTAGTGACCAGTAAGGAGAAAATAGATACCAAATATCATTATTTGCAGTCAGAAAGAATCCCCATTAGTCGTGTTAGAATGCCCTGCTTTTTAATGACTGAAGCATTTTTTATTTCCTGAGGTGCAGAAAATACAGGAAGGCAACATTAATACCTCAATTTTTATTCTAATGCATTGTCTTTTTTTTTTTTTTTTTTACTAAGCTTTTTTTGTTAATTTGTTACTATTTAATCATTACTTAACTTGCTTGTGTTTTCCTCTGTTGGTAGAAGGAGCAGGGGCATGCTGACTTCATATGCTTATGCTATTTCCACAAATAGTTGAGGAGGGGGAATATACCACCTGGAATCCTTCAGCCTCGCATTACAGATATTGGTGAAGCCTTCCTCTATCCCCACCCTTATTAACTTTCCAGGATGACGTGCTTTCTGTTACACTTCGACAGTGTGATTTCCTTTAGACTTCTATTTTTAATTGACAGAACTTGCACAATGTTGAGTTGGCTCGTTCTGATGAGGCTTGAGCGAGAAGGAAATAAAACTGTTGTCGTGCAAAGAAGATCCAAAATAAGCTGTTAAAACAAGTAAAAAGCAGCTGATAGCCTTACAAGAGGGAGTTGTTAAGCAAGAGCAGGGTGGTTTCAAAAAGCTCCTGTTTATTACAGTGTTTGTGAAAGCATTTCTGGCATTCTAACCACGAGTCTTTTTTTTTTTTTTAAGAAATGAGTTTTGATTTTTGTACTCAATTCCAGTGAATTATTCTTCATAACTGAGCATCAGAAGGCAAGTAATGGAGTACACACTGTCATCTGAAGAATAAAAACAGTACTGTCACAAAGGTAGGAAGTATTTATAGTTCAAGTGAATCATATTTTATAGCAAATTAATCTTTGTGTTCCTATTTTCTTTATAAGAAACTGCAACATAATACCAAATAATTATCTTTAGGACGACTTTTAATGGACTGCTGGGAGATGCATATCTGCATGTATGATGTTCTGGACATAAAGTCAGTATAGAAATAACTTCTCCCATGAGTGTCATTACTTTTCTAAACCAGGACCCCAGAAAGAGCATGGTGAAGCCTGCTGATTTAAAAAACAAAGTGCTTCTTATTGCCACTTACAATCGATTTTTGTTACAAATAATTTTCTGTGAAGACTCCGAACAGCTCTTGTTTGAACAGGTGCCTGTGGTTTTGGAGATGCTAAAAGTAGCCAAGCTCAAGTCGAGAATAAACCGAGAGTGAGTAGGAGGATTCTTGAAAGTCCGTTTGTGGTTGGCTGTTTTGCTTTACACAACATCTTGATCTCTGTAACACACAAAAAAAGAAAGCCAAGGGTTGGCGGGCGTCGGGTTCTGGGCCACCGTCCCCCTCTGCCCCCGCCCTGCGCCCTGGGCAGCTGCGCCCCTGCCCGACGGGCCCTCGCTGCTGCTGAGTGGGCTCCCGCATGGGAGGGTGGTGGTGCCGCCGGGGGTGCTGCTGCCCCTGGCCCGGGCCGCCTCTGCTCGGCCTGCTCCTTCCCTTCCCCGTCTTCCCCGTCTTCCCCTTCCTCCCCTTTCTTTCCCCTTTTCGGTTTCCCCTCTGCCTCCAGGGACCGCGGCGGGCGAGGGGCGCGTTTATGGACGGTGGGCTGCGGCGCGCGCTGCACACGCCACAAGCTCCGCAGCCCTGGCAAAGGCGGTGGCTCAGCGCTTAATTTCTTCTTAGTGAACAGCCTTGAAAACGTACAGGTCTCTCTTTTTTTGTTGTGTGTGGTTGGTTTGTTGTTGTGTTTGCTCCCCCTCCCCGGGAAATACTGCCCCCTGCCCTGGGAAGTGTTCCACCCTGACGGGCCCCGGCCGCGACCTGCGATGGCAGCGTGTGGAGGGTTTCTCTTCAGGTCTTGTAACATCTGGAAGTAGGAAAATCCGTCAAGAGGCCGAGTAGTTGTTAAGAAGAGGTGGGTGGGAGCAGGCGTTCCCAGCCTCCGTGCCGGGTGGGCCCTCGGGCGCCTCAGGAGCCCCTGCCCACTGTCGCAGGAGCGTGGCAGTGGGTGGGTGAGCGAGTGTGGAGCCGTGGCCACGGCCTCCTGCTTTTGGTTAGCAGGGTGAAACATCGGTAATGATACTAAATTAAAAGAGTTTGCTGGGCCTTTCCAGAACAGACTTTACCAGTTTGTTAAAGCTCAGGTTTTCTTGGCATTGCTAGTGTAGAGTTTGCAGGTGTCCATGGCCATCTGTTGTGTGCTAGATGGTATTTCTGATCTAATTCGTTTTGCAAACGAGTACAGTGTCCATTAAAATGTCCATTAAAATGGGTGAACATTTTTTCTCAGACTTACTGCTGGTGTCAGCCTCCTGTGTGCCATTAAACTAGTGTGTTTGCAGCACGTGTGCCTGATTTTCATCAATATTTTGAGACTAGGAGACCCCCATGGTGGAAATTTCTCTTTGAGAGGTTCTTTGCCTGTTTTGAGGGTGGCATTTTTTTTTTTTTTTTGATGCTTAAAAGATGTTACTTAGAAGACATTGAGCTTGGTTTTCAGTCTTAGCCTGCATCCCACGCTTGCGAACCCACTCAGGTGAGTGAAGTCAGTCAAGTACCCCGGACACTGATGTTACGCTGTGATTTAAAGATTTGGCTACAGTGTGCATTTAAGACTCTACTGCAAATACACATCTATTTCCTGACTTAGAAGTGTCAATACAAAGGGCCCCAAATCTGTGATATACTGGGAAAAAAAAAAAAAATCTTGAAATATTTTGGACAAAAAATGTCTTTGAGTTTTCTTTGTAAATTTCCTTGTTCTTCAGTGTATGAAATTGTCAGGATTCAAGCAAGTTCAGATATATAAATTCTTGAGTATGCTCGTACACCTACAATAAGATATTTTCTTCCTTTTTATGAATATAGTTTATTTCCTAGAAAATGAGAAGTGGTAAAGCTAAAACTTGAATTTAAAATGCAAATTTAATTATTTTGGAAAGTGTTACTTACAGCTGTAACTGAAAAAACAAAGCAAGACAATTTGAACAAAATAGAAAATTAGATGCATTTCTAGATAGCATTGAATTGTTTCCTTTCTGCAAGCCAAAGCCCAAATCCTCACACTTCTTTATTCCAGCAGTTCTTCCCACGTACAGCATACCTCAGGATCACAGCCTGAATTCATGTTTGAATGTCAGCCTGATCTGTGAGTCTTTTAATATATTGCCACGTAACCCATTCTGTAATTAATGTTTTTACATAGAGAATCACTATATTGGTTATTTTACATGGATCTTCTGTGTCAATATTCAGTCTGTTGGTCACAGTGTTATTACTGGCTGTCAATCCTCAGTTTGGTATCAGAAAGGGACAGTCTGACGGTGCTGATGTCTGAAGCTGGACCTATCCAGTTCTCAAAACACTGGGATCTCTTGTGACTTCTGATGGAAACTTCTGAATAGCTGCAGCCTCATTCTTACAGGCATTTGAATTTCTCTTAACTCTAATTAAGCACGTGTTGTGTGTCTCTGATCCTTTACATTTAACAAGATTGCTTGTGCTTAAAATTGAGCTTATATATAAATGTCCAGTGTTTACAAAAGCAAACTGTGGTTCCCTCTTGAATTTCTTGAGAAAGTTTCTTTGCTAATCCTTAAAGAGAACCCTTTTCTTATGACTCACCAGCTGTTTTTGCATGAAGACATTGCTAGTCTAGAAATTGTGTTTGAGATGCTAATATCTGTAGCTAAATGTTGTCTTAAAGCTGCAAAACATGTCACTTGCTAAACATTATGACACCTTATCAGAAAGCTCATCAGAAGAATCCAATCAGTGTGATTGATGCCTGTTGCATAACCTCTTAGAAAGATGGTCTCTTGCCACATGCTAAGACATACGTGTGATGCACGTGTGCAGCAGTTCTGAGGCATCCCACAATCCAGTGTGCTGCTGTCTGGTGAAGCAGTCTGCCTTTTTTTTTGGTCCATCTGATTAGACCCTGCTTTGTGTCAGGGACTTTGGGCACAGTCTGTCTCTTAGCATAGTTCATAGAACCATTACTGGACACCCTTCTTCCCAAAGGAAAAATATATCCTTGTGGGAAGGGAGTTGCCTGGGACCTGCATAAACTATTCTGGGAGAAACCTGCCCATAGTGCTCTAGGGGAAATTTATGTAGAGACAAAAAGGTTTCTGAAAGAGCTTCTGGTGGTTGAGTAGAGGATGAAATACCTAATAAAATGCCCTTGTTCCAGAAAAAAAACATTTAGATTTGAGCACATGCTTAATTTTTGGGGTGCACTTATGCTTAAAACTCAGTACCTATTTGGGTACTGTGCTGACTGGGTGCTGGTGCAATATGTGGGATTAATATAAACTAAGTGGAAAAATTTACCATAAAGTGTCAAATTCAATCAAATGAGGGTAAAACTACAAACACTCAGCACACAAGCACTGCTAGTAAGTTGTTGCTGTTGGTCTGTGTGGCTCTTAGGAGATTCTGAAAAATCACAGCAGAGATGTTTCCAGGCTTTCTCAGTTACCCCTTTGGATTTTAACAAATCTGAGCAGCTGTATGAAATCTGTAAGATTTTTTTCTAATTTTTTATTTTCAGAGCTGAGCTTTCCTCAAATTTGGCATTTGATAGATCTGGGATTTTGATAGAGGGGCCCAGCTTTTATCATGGTATATTTTATTAACTCTTTAGACTTGACTTGCTCCCTCTCATCTTCTTCAGTCATTGATATATGTAAAGCACATGAGAAGTTGTTTTCTCTTAAAGTAAAATTTGTAAGCAGTTTGAATGGAACAAATGTTACCTGATGGAGGAAGTACGTTCAGGCAAGAGACTGTGACAACACAGGCTTAGTGGCATAGAGCAGTACCAGTGGCTGGGATTTTTATCTGCAGTTTCTACTTGTGAATCAGGTTTGACGTAAACTGTAGTTCAGGGTAAACCAGAGAGGCTTATAGCAGGTTAAGTTGTGGCAGCAGGGGGAAAAAAAAAAAATTAAAACAAAAATCTTTGCCTGTCCACAATGGCTTCTTTCAGAAGGTCTTGGTGTGCAAGTGTAACTGAGCTTTAACAATGCCTCGGTGGCATAAGTGATCTCTGATCCTGTTATGCGTGGAGGGTAGACACAGCTATAGGCTGCCAGGGAGGGTGTGTGATGAGAACACCAGCTCAAGAGGGCTAAGTCAGGTGAACGGGTGAATCTCGCTCAAGCAGAAGTGGAAGGCCTTTATCACAAGTTCAGTGAACCCTGGCAGACCTATGTCTGACGCTGTAAAATCTGATCGGTACCAGAAGGACTGTAGTTGATTGTTTTTCTGTATTATTTACACACAATTTCATTCACCTTAGGTTTGGGACTTTGGTTGAAGGAAGGAGCTGCCTTCCATGAACTTGCTTGCTCTCTATGGAAACACCTTGCCTTCAGCCCCAAAGCTTTTCCTTTCATCCTGTGCACTATTCGATGCATCAATAATCAGGGAACAATTGCTAGGATGATATTTGATGATATTTAAAATGTACTTATTTACTGCTTTCAACTTGCTCTGTGGGATTGTCCTGAGTACTTGCTGTGTTGTTAATTTATATTCCTTGCAGTTCTGTGGAATTTCTGATAGGTTAACTTCTCTTTATCTCTCTCTCTTTTTTTTTTTTTTAATTTTTTTTTTTCCTTTTCCCAAAATGCTGAAATGCTGTTAGAGATCAGATAAATATTTCTGTGTCTCTCCCCGCTTACTACACACACACCCCCTCCCCTCTGCAGGCTGCCCTGCCGAAGCCCCTCCTCTGGCTGGAAGAGGGGTGTTGAAATTGTAAGCTACTGCTTTGTGAAGGAAATTTTCTTTCACTGCTTCACTCAGAGGTGCCTTTGAGAGGAGAACTGATGTGGTTTCGTTAACTTCTTGGTTGAGGAGGTGATGTCGATGGTGATGGGGCTGCACGCCATCGTTTTACTGTGTGCTGTTGTGGCAGGAGCTTCAGGGAGTAAGTAGAAGAAACTTTTCCTCTGTTGAGATTGATCTCTCTCAATGCTAAATACTTCTGCTGAGAAGTGATGTCACTAGCAGAACTTCTGAGATGATGTAAATTGTGTTGTACGTTGCAGGTTTGCAGTAATTTTTGTAACAACTTTGTCTTACTTTTCAGTATAGTGTAGCAATTTGCTTTACGGAGCTCTCTGGGTGGTACTGGGCTGGTGGTACTGGGCAGGTGGCAGGGCACCTCCTATAAGAGAGTGCAGTTAAATAGTTCATCTTTCTTCAGCATTACTAGGGAAAGCAACAGGAATAGTGAGGTGCTGCCAGTCAATTCATTATCTCACTTAAAAACCACCGTAATATTATGTTCTAAAATTGTGCTTACTTTGGTATTTGGCAGATGCAGGATTCTGTAAAGTGTGAATAGATAATGAAATGTCAGTGATGTGGTCCTTTGTTTCTTTTGTCAACTGAAAAGAGAGAAGTGCATACTGTTTCTAGAACCAAATTTTAAAAGAACAAAGCAAAGAGCAGAAACTCTAAATGTAAGCACCTCAACAAAGTTAATGAAGTGCCAGATTGTGCAGGGTGCTCAGCCTACCACACGATCTCTCTATGATAAGCAAACTTAAATTCTGAGCACAGCATTCAGGTATCCACATGGGAGCTGAGAGACTGCTTAAATCAGGACCTGAGGAGGCATGCTCTTAAAAATCTGATGGTACATAACAAAGTTTTCAAGTTTTTCATACCGTATTTTATCTTTTTTAAGGTTCTTCAGTAAGTTGTACTGATTTTTTTATTAGAAGCCATTAGTTTAACACTGTCCTTTCCCACTGTTTAAAAGAGTGAACTAGATAAACCTTTCCTTACCTGATCCACTAGCTACTTAGGG
This sequence comes from Megaceryle maxima, assembly GCA_024605025.1. Lineage (NCBI taxonomy): Eukaryota > Metazoa > Chordata > Aves > Coraciiformes > Cerylidae > Megaceryle > Megaceryle maxima. Next base: position 74,644 of record JANHGN010004935.1, on the reverse strand, counting down.
ATTTTATTTTTTTTCCACCAAGGAAACTGACAAGTGTAATTTTTTTTTTTCTCCAAATGAAGTGTGTTTGGAATGTTAAAGAAAATGTTTTTATAAAAATTAATATTCAAGTGATATTTCTCATGTAATGTGACCTGGTCTCACTATGCTAGAAAGTATTCTAGTTTTGCAGGTATCTGTAGCTCCAGACCAAGTTTGCTTGAGAATAATCTCTTATTCATACTTTGGAAAGGTAAAATCTGAAGATCCATACAGAGAATTAATTCTGCAAAATAAAAAGGAACATTTGTTGGGAGGTAAATATAAATGTGGGGGTAAGACCTTGTAATTCTACTCTCCAGAAACTTAAATTTTAACTTGGGAATAAAAATGTATATAAGCTATAGTCCTTTCAGTCTAGCCTTTTGAGTGCATTGTAGAGGCCACTACTGTGATGCAGAGGAAATATCCATATATATACAGAGGAATATAGCAGCCCCAACTGTTTCCCCTGTTCATGCCAATGTGAATCTGAAGCAATTCCATCTGCGTAGTCTAAGTGTATTCTGCATCCCCATGAATTTTCTACCCTCTCAGTCGGAGTCGTAATGAGAGTCATGTTGGAGAACAGGCTCTACAGTGTTAAAGAATGCTGTAACCAACCACCACCCTTGAGTTGTGATGTTTAAGTGTTCCTTCTTGTGCTGGTGCTGGAAAAGTTTTTCTTGGGCAGTAAAGCTTGCTCTTCTTCTGCTTTAAATGATACTTAGCATTTCTTGAACAGCCATCTGTGGTAATTTTAGCTAAGTAGTTAAAAGCCCGTGGATGTGCTTAATTGTGGTGTACAGAATGTGTACTACTTCCTTGGTTTAAGAACATATTTTTAAAATTTGCTTGGTAATCCATTGTGGTAATAGCAAAACTTTGTGGTGTGGGTTTGGGTTGGTTGTTTTTTTTTTTTTTTTGAGGACCATACTTTGGTTTCAGTTTCATCGTAATTGAAAAGCAGCAGGTGGATCCTGAGCTGCACACAAATTTTCAGTGCTTTTCTATTATCTGTCGTTGCAGGATCCTTGGAAAGTTTAAGTTATGGAGCTTCCTGTTCTGAAGAGTGTGTAGGTGAGCAAAACAGTACTGTTTTCAGGCCCTATACATCATAAGGAGGGAGGAATTTGAGAACTCCCTTCTCTTCAGCAGAGATGTTGTGTTCTTAGAAATGGGACACGTCTGAGTGATCTGCATTCATAGAAGCAGTGGGGGAGTTCCACTAAACTTTACCACGCCCAGACCTGCCTAAAGTTTGAGTTCTGTGAACTCAGCAGACTTGTAGACCTCATTGCTAAGCAAACTACTAAACCAGTGCAGGACAAAACCCAGCCATGTTATGAACATCTTTTTTCCAGTACTCAGCGTTAGCTCCTTTCACATCGAAACAGGCATAAAGAAAGATTTCACCTTCAGTAATCAGGCACAAGACTTATATTCTGTAAAGGAGGAATGGATGAGAATAGAAGATACTGAACTGACCTGGAAAGGTTTTGGTGAATGGCTTTGAGGTGTGGCTTGTAACTTACGCTTCTCATTTACATTGGCAGCAGGTAGATGAAGGGCAAAAGGGTTTTTCAGTATAACAGCAAGGGGAGCTCCCAAGGAGATGGTGCCCTGTCCTCTTAGCTGTCAGACAGTGAAATACCAAGAGCCTTCATTTGTTCAACATTACTTCATCTCTGTGTGGCTTTGTCATGGAAAGTGCTTGAGTGTGGCAGTGCCACTGTGAGGCAGACAGAATCTCTGTATTATGGGAGCCACAATGGTAATTTTTCCTATATGTTATCATCTTCATCTGAGGGAAGGGAGAGTATTTTCTCTGAATTTTCCCTCTTCTACACTTCAGTGGTCCAAGTTAAGGTCATACCATGATGTCTTGTCTCTTAGGGACACCATATTTGTAACAATTACCAAAAGGTGTGGTATTGAAGGTCTTATGACTCTGATCTTCTCATCCTTTCAAGGTTAACTCTTATCTCCTGGTTTAGAAGAGAAACTCCTGTGACTGGGGGAAAACAGAGACCACACAGTGCACACACGGGTGTCTGATATTAGATTTACTAGAAGGCAGTTCTATTTATGGACACCTGCCAGGTCATTAAAATGTCTTTATACATATACAAATAATCCTCATCTTCCGATGTTGTTTGTTTATTTTTTCCCTCAGCCTGGATCTTTTCAGGCAGGCTTTCAGAACCTAAGTTCTTTACTGAAAAGACATATAATTTAGTTTGTCTGCATATGTGTAGCTCATGGCATGGGGATGAAAAACACTGAATGCATCAGCAGACCTTTTTCATTGTGCTATTGCAAAGATCCTGCTTTGCTACTCTGAAAGTTGTCTGAAGAGCATCATGCCATAAGTGCATTGCATTCCTTTTCTGCTCTTTGAAATGGGATTCTTGTCTTGATGAAAATCGTGATGTTCCATGCACAGGAGAGAGGGAAATTCTTTACTCCTTCCATGCAGGAGCTATCGCTAGCATGCAGGGTGCTTTCAGAAACCCAGTTATTTCAAGTTTAAATCCAAGTGAGAATGGAGCATTCTGAATATACAGTCCCTTGTTTAGCTGAGTTTAGTGGCCAAAAGATTAAAAAGTAGGAAAAAAAAAATAGGAGGAAGATTAATAGACTATGAAACCGCTTTTAAAATTTGTTTCCTAGGACACAGTGCATCGTACTTTGCAAAAAGAGCTAGATACAGCTACAGGTATTCAACAGTCACCAGCACATTTCTGAAGGGAAGTATTTACAAAAGCATTGGCATCTCTCTGGAGAGCACGGTGATCATCGAGGTATTGGGGAATTGCCAGGTGGTTTTGAAAGTGAGTATTGTCATAATCATATGATTGATTGGGATGAGCTGACATGGAACTGTATCTCTCTTTGGAATTACTGCTACATTTAAAATTTTTTGGTTGGTTGGTTGGGGTTTGTTTGCTTGTAATTAGAAGCCTGTTTAATTCAGGATCTCATAATTAGAGTTGCAGAATTGCTTTGATGACACATGGCTTCAAATTAAATATTTGATAGTTTTAAAGGTCAGATTAAACAAATCATTGTTTTCTTTCCTGAGTGGTGTGACAGTTTCACTGTTTTGTCACATGAAGTGCATAACTGTAGATAAAGCTAGTCACTTTGAAAGGAACTTGATTTATTTTTAAGCACTTTCATATCTGTGGCAGTAATTCTGAAATAGTGAACATTTTAGAGAACTTGAGAAACTTGTATGATGTACTGGATTGGTGCCATTCCTAGCCCAGAGTAAAGTTCAGTCTGATAACATTCCATTGATCTCCACAGGAGATCTTGCTCTCAGTGGCAATAGACCAGACCAGTTTCAAATTCCAGACCTTTTCTTGGGGTGAACCCTGTGGTAGGGCAGTTTGGCAAGTACAGTGCTTTAGCTGAGGGAGTATGGAAAATAAACTTAGCTCATCTGCCTTGGTTTTCCTTCAGGTAACAGATGGGATAATTCATGGGTTCTGCAGGGGGTTGACATGTGTGCACTATATACATATATATATGAGCCAATGAAGGATAAGATAGTTATCCCTGTCATAACATGGCCATATGGATAAAATTAACTGAACAGTGGTCCTGTGATTTTACATAAGAAATGAGAATTTGGGTACTGTCTTCAGATGGAATCACTTTCTTCTGCCTTGCAATACCAATGGCTGGATTCTCCAACTTCTAGCTCTTTATCTTAATTTGAGGTCTTCTAAGATAATGTAAAACAATATGTAGTTGAATGCTTGTATTTATTAAAAAAAAAAAAAGTGGAAGATTTTAAGAAAACAAATTATTAACAGTTGCAGTCTGTACTTAAAATAGGGCAGAGTGCCACTATTATTGACCTACCATTTGAGAACATACCTTCCTTACCACAACCAGCCAAACTGCAAGTACTTCAAGAAATTACATAATGAACTTAAGTATTCATTTGCTCCTCTGAATTCAGGAAAGGCAAGCTATGAAATGGCTATTGGATACTGAGAACTTTAGCAGGTATAGTCTCAAGGGTTAACTGAGAGGGCTAGTCATTTTGCTTCTCAACTGGAGTAGAAAGGACTCCAGGCTTCTACTTTACCTCAGAGTAGGTAATTGCTTCTGGTTTGAAAATGAAAGGGATATAATAGCATGACATAAAATGTATTTAAAATTGAGTGAAAGGTTGTAGAAGAAATTTCTGGAAACCATCTCAGATATGCAGCCTGAAGATGTGGCTGCTATGGTTGCGTCGCTTGCAATACTGAGCCTTTTTTCATAGTCTATGACATTCTAGATATTATCTAGATCTATATCTAGATATTATCTCATGTGACAAAGTCCCCGAGTTCCTATTGACAATGATATTTGTCACTCTATAATCTTTGCTCCTAGATGGAAGATGTACAGATTAAGAAAAGTCTTGTATCCAGAGAGGAGCCTCTGAAGGAAATGGACAGTCTAAGGTAGAAAATCTTCTCATGTGGTCTTGGGTTTGTCTGTATTTATTTATTTTTAAGATATGTGGCTAGCAGCACCTTGACGGATCATTGTTTGCACTGTTTCATCCTTTGTTTAATTTTAGTTGTTTTGTTTGTTTGTTTTTGAAAAAGCAAGGCTCAAGATATGAACACCTACAGCAAAATGAGGCATTTGATCCATAAAGGGTTTTTTTTGAACCTAATTTTCATCCCTTTCTATGTAACAAAATTTGGAGAGTAGACAATTAAAATTATTCAGGGTACAAATTATCAGGCCTCTAATTACCTAGCAGTGTGTATGAATCACTCACTAGTTTTCTGAGTTGCAGTTTTTACTTGTACAGACTCTTGAGTTTTGAAGTCATTTCATTACTTGGTTTGGAGGATTATTACAATGCAAGACATTTTTTTTTCCTTCCAGGATATTTAAACTGAATTTGTTTGCATAATGTTATTTTCTTTCTTTTATCTTTTTGGTTTTAGTTGCTTATTCATAACATATGTCCGTGCGTTTCCCTCTGATTTGTAAAGGTATAGACTCTAGTGAAGAAGCCTATACAGAAAGGTCTCTTCAAACTGTGGAGGTCTGATATTTTCCCAGAGAGCTGATGCTTCTTATGTCCAAAAAACCCAAAAAAAGCAAAAAGCAAAAAAAAAAAAAAGGCATTTCTGTTGTCTGATTAAGCTCAGCCTTGTAATCTTCCTCTTTGTCCTGCCACTTGGATTCTCAGCCTTTAAACAACACTGAGAACTGAAGTAATTGATGCAATTCAAAGGGTCAAAAAGAGCAGGTTTGGATTCAATGCATTGCTTTTCATATTAATCAGGAAGAGCTTAGTGTTCCACACTAAGTATTGGTATCAGACTTCAAATCAGAGGACAGGCACATATTCTTCTATCAAGTTATTTGTAGGATTTTCTTAGAGGTAAGGGCAGTTGTGTCGTCTTCTTTGCAGACAAGCCAAAATACAGAGATAGCAAAGAAAGCATTCAGTGAAGCTTGGCTATTGAAAATAATTATTCAGATGAGTGAACCTTATTAGCATTTGCTTCAGCCTGTTGTGAATTATACAGTGGTCTAGCTTGTCCTCTGAACATGCATGTAATTTGCACAGATAGTAGCAAAAGCAACTGCAGTTGCCTAGGAATTCAGAAACCCTTATCCCATGTGCACAGTCTCTTCTGGAAAGACTTTATCCAGGTGTTAGTGCATTGGAAGTTTTTCCCTTGCATTGTTTTTGTGACACTTAGTTCCACAGTTAATGTGCAGATGAACTGTGTATTGAATTCTTCATTTGGATAGCTTATTTTTCCCCATTTAGAGGGGAAATATGTGATTAAAGTACATTATATTAGGAGTGAAAAATCAAGTGATAAAGCAGAGAACACCGTACTCTCAATCTGGGATAACAAAAGGGAATGAACTGACAACAGAGACTGGGGGATAAGCTTGAGATAAAGCCCACACATGCACACCTAGCAGAGCAGGAAGGTATGGGTTGATTGCAAAGCAGTTGTTCTTCTGTGTATCACAGCTGAAGAGGAATGATAAAGAGTGCATGTTGTTCTTTGCAACTGAGCCTTACTTACCACTGCCTTTAAGGACCCTGAATCATAAAATGAAATTTGTCTCTTACATTAAACAAGCATCACTGCCATTAAGAATAATTACTTGTGAAGAATTTACCAGGAGTTTGCTTTATCAAGTGTTACAGTTATGTGAAAAATGCTGTGATTATCTTGATAGGTTTTTTTGGTGGTTTTAAGGGCTCTTAGGATAAGGATTAATTAATGAAGAATGGAGGTTGCTATCAAGAATGGCAATACAGAATAAGACAGATCCATGTGGAAGAACATCTCTGTTGAGAAAATCTAAGTCTCATGCCATAAACTGACTTGCAGCCACTGTTTGAAGCAAGAAACTCTGAACTGTTTTATTTCAGGGAAATACTAGAACAGCATCCTCTTCATTTTTCTCTCCATGATGGGAAAGTTCTGAAGCTCTGTCCTGTGAGGGGGGAACAGACCTGGGCACTGAACATAAAGCGAGGCATTCTCAGTGTCCTGCAGACATCACAAGCATCCACTGCTAGTGCAGTTGTTGAAGAGGTGAGACCATTGGTAGAGTCACTCCCTAGGGTTGCTGTTAGCACTTGTACATGTTAAGTCTATTCCCTTTGTAAATTACTAAAGGTTTCTGCCACTTGGTGAATGATCAGCAGCCAGTGGTCATTGTCTGATGGCTTTTTGTAATGAATGTTATGAAATTACCTATAATTTGCATTCTTGTTGAGGGTTAGAATCCACTACTTGGTTACCTGAGGGAAAGCTGTGTACTAAAGTTTTCTGAGGAATTGTAACACCAGAGCTTGTGCTTTACATATTGTCTGGGGAAAATACAATATTCATTATTCTTGATTATTCATCAGTACTGGGGTTTTTTTCCATAAATTTCAGGAAGCTTTAAGATCAAGATTCTCAGAGCTCTTTTCAGAGCTCTTTTCAA
>JANHGN010004935.1:48152-67500 GCA_024605025.1 Megaceryle maxima | reverse complement strand
TCATAATCTTAGGTTAAAAAGCCCTTCACATATATAAATCTTTTTTTTTTTTTGAATGCTAAAGCTCAAGTTTTGCTGTGTTACACTGATAACAGTCCAGAGCACCCCCACTGTCGCCTGTGTGTTTGCATAAGTGGGTTTGCATAAGAGGTACCTCAATGGCCACACTTGTTCTGTGGTGGAGCAGTCTCTGGGTTGACCTTCAGCATGATGTGCTCTACCTCGTTCTCATGCTATTGCTACATACCAGTGCTTGAATAGATGCTCTACAGTCAGGCTTGGGATGCTCAAGTAATTGCCTTTCTTCTGAGTAGAAGTGCTCTTCTGAATTAATCCTTCCCTGCAAACCCACAAAATTTAAATGCTAAAGCATACATCTGTAAATGATCTGACTCAGAATATTGGGGTGAAGTTAAACAAATCAACAAACTCTGGCTACCATGAAGTTTGACCAAGGTCTTTAAAATGAATTGCCTTTTTGGCCTCTGTGTTGTTTTTACAACAAAGCAATTATTAAAAGTAATTATAGTAGCCCATAATACCTGCTTGCATTCTATCTGTGTGTGTGATTCAACACTGTACATTTGTTACTAGGTGGATGTTCTGGGAATATGCCCAACCAGGTATCAGCAAAAAGGTCCTATTCTTGTCAAGACAAGGGACTTAAATCTCTGCTTGCATCGCTATTCTGGTTTTACTTCTGTGCAGTCTGTTGTTCTTCCTCATGTGCCGGTGAGTGCTGGGGAATGACACTGATTCCCCAACAGAGCCTTATAATTTCTTTGAAGTGTAATAATGAACATGAAAACATTTTTGAATAGTTATTTATTCTGTTATGTTTGAGTGTGTCTGTCAAAACTTGAATCCTTAGCAATGAAATGATGAGTATTATTGTCCCTGTCATGCCTGGGAGTAGTTTTTAATGTGAATTTGCATTGTAGCTGATGAACATTACAGTATAAATGCAAAAGGTTTTTAGGCTCCTGGATTAAACTCTGTCATTAAAATATGTTAAAGTGGTAAAAGTGGTCATGGCAAATCGAGTCAATGTTTGTATCTTGTGATGGTTTATTATTACTCGTTTCTTTTACTGGGTAGTTGTAATATTACAACCTTTTGATTTCTCAACTCTGCTGATTAAAAAGATGCTTTGTGAATGAATTGAGATCGTTTGACACTGAAAGTTTTAGTAGCAGTCGGATTTCAGTGATGGAAAAATTAGACTGAAAATAAGGAGCATATTGATGTCACAGGCTGGGAGCTGTCAAAGGTCTATAAATAAGAAACTTCACACTGTATAGCACAACTGGAATCCTCTGAAGCTGGGAGAAGGCGGATTGGGCAGGCTGACATATAGGTCATCAAGACTTTACCTGAAGTATCTGTTCTTCTCAGTCTGAGCAGCAGATCCTGTCCTCCAAACTGGAATGTGTTCAGAGCATTAAGGATGGAGTCCTGGCAGAGGCCAAGTGTACTGAGTCCAACCTTGTTACACTGTTCTCTCCAAAGGGCAGCGGGGCAAAGACAAAGACAGAGTCTTCACTGAAACTCTTTCAAATGGAAACAGAGACACTATACAAAAAAGGTAACATGATGCTTTGCTAAAATAAAGTAAATTTATTTCCTAGAAAAATCTTGGGATAGCATCCTGCCTGTGAGAACTCTTTGCACCTGCTATTTCCTTTGATGTATTAAGTGATGTGAAAGTGGATGTTTTTACGGTGTGGGCTACTGAGAGCTGTCCTTTCTTGGAGAGTTGGGGTGTGCTGTAATGAAGCTGGATGGTTCTCCAGAAGTGATAGATTTATGTAATGGCCAACTCCTTTTTTACCTGCTTTACATACCTAGCCCCCTTCTACGCAGAGCATCAGCCTCCCTTTGTCTGAGGGCAACTCCTACTTTGTGTACAAATGGAGCCTAAATAATTACAAGTCCTGATGGAAATAAGGATATGCCACAGCTGAGAACTGTTTTAATTTTTGCTTCTCCTTTGCTCTGTGTGCTTCTCCTTGGTAGAATGATTTTACTGAAGTCCGTGGAAGGCTTGCCTGATGAAAGATTTTAAAATTGACTTCTAAATATTGAGAAATATTTTGTATTTTTTTGTGTGTGTGTGCTTCTAAATAGTTGTGGGTTTGGTTTTGTTTTGTTTTGTTTTGTTGGAAAATCCAGGTTTCCAGGACACTTTTTGTTTATAGTTATGCTGACATAAGATGACAAGATTCTTCCTCAGGAAGAAATTAAGAGCCCAATTATTTATTTTTCTTGGCACCTAGATCTCCTGTTGAGTTTTGGGGAGGGTGAAATGTGGGATGCAGCAAGTGATAAGATAAAATTGGAAAGGGCAATGAATGTAAAGTATTGGGGCCATTGTAAGAGGCATATTGATGGAAAGTGGGACTTTTTTTCACGCATACCTTCTTTGCCTTATGTCTCTGACTTTTTCTTTTAGGTCACACTTGTCTTTAGGCCTTCATTCTGTTGTGTTCTTAAATTCAACCTGACTGCAGGCATTCATATTCTGCTCTTGGCTTTACTGAGGCTAGAGAGATTCTTACATGTAGAAATAAAGGCTCAGAGAGAAACTTTCTCCTAGCATTAGGGTTAACCATAGCAAATGGCTGGCAAACACCAGATACCTGACTTTTCTTTATGTCTTTACAGTGGACTCTGAGCATCTGTATGTGACCAGCATGCTCTATGAAAGGGAAGAAACTGAGAGGAAAGTCACTGGAGGGGAAGTGACTGAACTAGTGTGGAAGCTTTGCTTAGCACATAGTATGAGTTTTGAGGTAAGCTTTTACACAGAACCTGTTTCCTTGTAAGACCCTTTGTGGTCTGAGAGGCCTCTTGCACAGATAAGAGGGGGCAGCAATATGAAATACTGAAGCCTTCCATTGTGTTTTTAAATTTTTTTAATGTGGACTTATAGATAAAATGCTTTGAAGTGTAATTTTCCTATATAAACAATAAGTCAAACTGAAGAGCACAAATGTCATAAGGACCCTGAATATTGTGCAAAAGGAATTTTGAACTGTATTCTAAATTAACCTGAAAGAAAATAGTCAGAATTTTTGTTTTGCTGTGGGGGAAAAGAAACCCCAATAAACATATCTGGTTTGCGCTATCACTGATGGGTTGGAAGGTAATTAATTGTAAAAGCCCATTTTATACAGCTTTGGAGTGGGATACTACATATGGTAGTGCTATTGTTTCCATATTTATTGGAGTTCTGTGGTCCTTCTGTTGCCTCATCCCCTCAAAGCAGTTTGCACATGAAATCCTTGCCTCTGGATCTTGGTTGTTTGGTTCCATGTGCTTCTGATGAATTCTAGTAATAACCATCATGTTTTCTGGGGATGCTGCTTAGGTCCAGAGGGAATCACTTCTCATCTAAACCAGTTTCACTGGTGAATGCTGCTGAGATAGGGTGGAATATTCTGGTTATGTGGAACATGCAGTGGGTTTGGGTTTTTTTTTCCTATGGTGACCATCATTCTGGATGAAGGCCTACCTGTCTCCTTATCTCCCTCAGGTCATGTAATTTTTATTGATACTGGCAGCAGCTGGGATCAGTTAGTATTTGTCACTGCCTTTGAAATGAAGGTCCCTATCTTCTGTGAAATTTGGAGATTATCAAGAACTGCTGTTTTATACAATACTCAGGAGCAACAGATGATGGTGCTTAATCATTGCTGACCTGAGATGAACTGAGGGCAATGACCTAAAAGAGAGGGCTCTTTATATCCCCTTATCCCTCATATGGAGTGGTTCTTGCTAGTAGTGAAGTTCCTATATGGAGCAGTGTGGAAAAAAAAAAAAATTTAAAATGGAACAACACACTTCCTAAGTCATTCATGGTCAGGATATTACTAGAAAACAAGTAAGGTTTAATGGGGAGAGCACTGAACTGGGCCTTGGTGCTGCCAGGAATTTGCCACTGGTGAATTTAGTCAGCTCATTCCTGATAAAGTCCTTGCCCTCTGATGTTCTTGTCTTGTTAGGTTGCTTGTCCTTTGGAAAAAGATTGTTTCTTGTGCAGTGGAGCTGTGATCTCTCCTGTTAATTCACATAGGTACAAGTGATTTTAGCATAAAGCTTGAGACCTAGCCTAGGAGAAGGCACTTCATCTTCCTTTATCTAGGTTAAGTCCCATGTCAAAGAACAGAAGCTCTACCTGCCTCTTCCCTGGGTGGGAGAACACAGATACTGGAAGATGAAGTACAGGCTTTATAGGGAGTGGAGAAGAGTGCACTGCTGGATTACAGCTCTGCAGCCCATCATGCCTGTTTAGAAATCAATATACTATCTGTATTCACACAGATCTGACCTCTTATCATAGCCTGACTTCAGGGCTGAAGAAAAGCAGCAGATGGCCTTTCTGAGTGGTAGTGTATGGAATAGGTTTCTCTCTGAGTTATAATCAAGTCTGCCATCTCTTTTAGCTGTATGCTAGGGAGGATGGGGCTATAGACAGCTAACATAGCCATAAACATAATAGTTCTTGCTGATGGAGAATAAAAGCAGCCTTTTTGGGGTACAGTACTGCTTAATTCTGTGTAGCTGCCCTTGTAACAGCAGTATGTGATGGCATTTAGGAACAGACTAGAGGGCTACATGCTGCTTGAAAAATGTTGAAAAAATAAATTACTGCAGTGGACCTGAGAAACTTTCTCTAAATCCTACCTTCTTTTGAACACCCATAATTCAGGGTTTTTGAAAGAATGGAAGACAGTTTTTCCCAGTAACAGTGGGATGTCACTTCTGTCTTCAGAGAGGCCCACTGACTTCATGTGTGGGAAATTTGTTTTGTAAATTACTAAGATTAGCACAAGTGGCTGCTGTCTATGCTGCTGCCTTAAAAAGAGGTGAATTATTCATCATATGCCTGTCCTAGCAGAGAGTTTGATTGGTTGTCAGCTGTTTTCACTGTTGCGGGGTGTTCCTTCTGTGTGACAAGACATTTCAAAGGGGATCTTTATTATACCTCATTCCAACTGATAAAATGTCCTTTGGGCCAGGAAAGAAGTTATGGGAAGGCCCACAGTGTTGCTTGGGAGACGGCTCTGCTGTTAGGCATGTATGGCTTGTTTGTCCCCTTATTGTTTGACTCTGAATGAGGAGAGATTTCACATTTTTTACAGGACAAAAACCTGAGAATAAATGGAAGAGAAAATGCCCAGCTCCAGGGAAAACAGTGAAGGGATGAGAAAATAGGGGTGGAGACTGTGTCATTTCCAAGGAAGCAAAGTTGTTGCTTAATTTTTTAATGCTATTATGAGACAAGATTGACTTTCAATGTGGATGTAGATTAGCTCATGGACCGTTAAATGAACACGCTGCATACTGACAAAGAATGGTCAGAGAGATGGAGAGAAGGGACCCTTATATGTGAGACACTTGAAGGAAGCCCATCGTAGAGCTTCTTATGGGGGCTGCATTTACATTTGTTTGTCTGGATTTTGATGCTGGATTGGTAGCTCTGGGGAATGGGTCTGTGTCTGCATTAAGCAATGTGGGCAAGAGTATGTCAAATTCACTCTGCCCAACTCCTGTACCCAAGTCTGACCCAAAAGAGTTTACTTTAGGGCATGGTCTCACCATTTATTTTTCTTGTAAGGCATTCCAATTGCTAGTTACTACCTAGTTGGGTGTTAGGATCTGCATGTGGGTGTAGGCAGCATGACAGATATTTGCCTCATAAGATGTTCTGATTATTATGATACTGTAGTTACATAGATTATTTTGCTTTTTAGAATTTGACTGTTACTGTATGACTGTAATAATAACTTTACCAGGAACAGAAAGCCTTTGGCTGGTTTGAACTGGAAGGTGGTATTCGGAATGGCCTCTTAGCTCTGTTAAACCTGGTCCATAACCAGGTACAATTACATTCTTCCTGAATTTGAGGGTGAAATAAGTGTAACTGGCAAGGTAAGAAACCAAGAAAGAAAGAACTGATGAGGATCAGAATGAAGAGAAGTTATGCCATGGTAGGGAGAGAATAATCATAGCTGTTCAACTAGTAGACTTCATAGAGAAGAGTGTGTCACCTCCATCTGATTTCGCACGTGACCTTCAATTCAAGGGAATCACTTGTTCTTTAACATAAACATAGTTGGAGAAAAAAAAGAAAAATCAGACAGCTGAAAACCACAAGTTCCATGCAGAAGAGACAGCTGTGTAATTCCAAATAGATTTACTGGAGAGAAGGCCTCAACACTTTCACTGAGAACAAAAATCAGTAGGCAATACCAAATATGTTCATCGAACACATTTTCAAAGCAACCTCACTTGTGATTAAATGGGCTTATACTTGGCTGCAGATAAGGTCTCAAGCTTTCAAAAGGTGTTTGTGTATATCACAAATAGAAACACTTTTATTGGGAAACATTTTACTACTTCACCTTCCAATCTAAACTATACCATGTTTATGCTTTCAGAGGATTTGGGTTTTTTTTAAGTAGAGCTACAGTAAGTGTGCACATAGAAGGAAAAGCAAGCTTCTCTGTAGAATAAAAGCCAGTCTTAGTTATATTTCATTTAGGAGTGGGAGCCAAATTTGCACATATTTTATTAAAATATTGCAAATAGAGGAATGTGCAATGAGTTTATTGTTTATCTGACAACTCAATTTCAATGCAATCTACTTTACAAAATCAAAACAGCCCACCTGACCAGACAGTTCATTCTAAAGGTTTATTATTAGGAAATAAAAATAGCTGTTTCTGTGTGAAATTTTACACTGAGCTGGGAGCTTGTCTAGTCAGCAGGTGTGAAACAGAATGAAGTCAGTCTACAGTCTAAAATTATATCCCCTGAAAACATATAAATCTGGAAATGTTATCTTGAACTGGGTTGTGGCCTCCAGTTGATGAACCACCTCAGCTCAGCAGCAGCTGCACACACAGCTCCTTGTGATGCCATCTGTGAGGCTCCCCAGCTCACGCTGCCCGGAGTGTATTTGCATGTGTAAAAATGCAGGCAAGGCCTGGGTTTTACAAATCCTTCTGAACAACTTCGTTAAATACAGTTCTCTGAATATTTTATAAACCATGAAATGTGATCTGTTTCACTAGCTATGTAGTGTTGAGGGTTTGGTAATTTCTTTTTAAAATAAGTAGACCTTAAAGGTAAGGATGGGATGGAATACATGATTTTTAGCTATGGAATTATGAATGTTATCAGAATTAATACCTAGGTAAGGCTTTGTGTACAAGAATAAATTTGTGTACAAGGTTTTGCTCTCAGGCTACATAGCAAGTCAATGGTAGTGCTGGTGTCATGCAAAGTCTCTTGTTTTGTGTTCTCTAAAGCTGGTTTCTGCACAGCTCTAATAGGACATTTGTTGTGTGGTCTCTTACAGACTGCAGACCTTTTCATGACTCTTGTGTTTGAGCTTCGACATCTTTCTCCCGAGGCCTTAAAAGCACTATGGCAAAGATCTTCATTCAAATGCAGAGACAACTGGTAAGGCCACTTTAGTAATTGCATTAAAAAATAAAAAGGAAATACATATTTAAAATAGATTAATGTTTTAAATCCATGCTCAAGTGTTGGATTTGAATTTGGAGCACTTTAAAGGAAGAATGTGTATTGCAGATCTTGTTGATGTGACAGCAGGATGATTCTCTCCCTACTGAATGAACATTGTGTATGAAATTGTGTATGACCCATGCTTGTTGCCACAGACAGACTTCCTGTTTCAGGAACAATGTGAAAAGGAAACTTGAGTCATGGATTAGATGGAAATCAATGCTGTTGATTTTAAGCCTCTACTGCCATTTGTTATGAAAACGTTTACCTGGATTTGTACCTTCAGTGCCTTTAGTGCTCAAGGGGGAAAGGAGAGAAACATTAGGCTGGAAGTATGGACATGGTGGAGCCACATCTTTCAATAGGAGCCTGATCTCAGGATGGCTCATACTGATCATTGAACTGCAAGTTTAAAGATCAAGGCCCCCACACCTCTGCAGTCAGGAATGGTTCTGATCCAATGGTTTGAGACTTTTAGAAATTCTAATGAGTATTATTAAAATCAATACAATTTTTGTGTCCCTCTGAAATCAGTATTCTGACAAGTGTAAACAAAGAAGCAGGGTTTTTTTAACTTTAGTTTCAGTACAAAGCATCATCAGCCTGTTTGAAATTAATGTCAGATTTTATGTTTGGAACAGTATCTTAAACTTCCTGCAAAAGGGACAAGTTTTCATTTGGCTTAGGCTTATTCTTGCCTTTTGACGAATAGTCATGCTAATATTCTGCAGTATTAAGAAGTAATCTAAGCTACTCTACCCCTTTCTATATTAACTTTAGACTAATTTTATCCAGGACAAGGTTATTAACTTGAGGTGCTAAAAAGAATCCCATGCAGACTACTCTGATGCAAGTTCTTTTACACAGTTTAGTTTTAAGTGCTTCCTAGTTAATGCGAAAGGGTCCATCCACCAGTGTAGGAGGTAGGAAGAGAAAATTCAGAGGGACTCTTAAGAGATGAAGTGTGTAGTCTGTCATACTGGTGTAACTTTTTCACTTAGAAAAAATGACAGTAAGTAAAAGGTGGTCTATTCAGTTTTTTAATTTACATTTTTTTTATAGGTGAAATGAAAAAAAAAAAACCAAAAACCCCCACTTTAATAAAAAAAAAATCAGTGCTTTAAGGTACCTCAATCTTTAGAAGTCCAACCTGGGATATGTTTTGGCTTCCTTTTCAGAGAAAGAAACTGAGTATTTTTCTTAAAACCTGGTTACATACAGCTCTTGAAACATCAATACACTTCATCACATCTTGGCTGAGGCATATTTCTGTAAGGTCACTAAACCAAAGGATAATGTTGATTTTTGGGAATCTGCCATTTATTAAGGTGGTGGACTTTTATTTACTCTGAAAGAAGCCCAACCTCAATGTGTTTGATTCTTGAGTATTCTGGTCATTTTAGATTGGCTGTACTCTTCTCTTGTGTTACAGGCAGCCACTAATAGATGCTCTCCCAACTTGTGCTACAGAAGCATGTGTTGTCCTAATGAAAGAAATTATAGTTTCTGGAGAAGTCGAGGAAGACAAAGTAGAATATTTCTTCTGGTCATTTTCATTCATTCCTAAACCCACATCAGGCATGATTGAATCACTTGCTGTGAGTGGATGTTGTTTTTTCTCTTTTAATTTGCCGTCAGTATAGCTGGCTCATAATTTATGTATTTTACAGTAGTCGTTTTTATAGATTTATATAAAAATCTGTCGAGGTAATTTTGGTGGTGAAACTACTGGCTATTTTAATCTTGATTTCAAAAGAGAATGCAGTCACATTTGGTCACTGGAGCCTGATTTACATTTGTAGCCTGGTGACTTAAAAAAAAAAAGGAAAAAAAAAAAAGGGGGTGTGGGGGGGTGGGCGGTGTTGGAAAGGAAAAAAAAAAAGCGTGAACTACTCTGAATTCCAGAGACTATTTTGGGCTAATTAGATTTGAGGTTCAAGATCAGGGCGGAGTGTGGAGAACGATGCTGCAGCTACTGCCTGCTTTGGATAGAGAGCTTTATTCTCCAATTCGATTTGTTACAAGCTTTGTCTTTAGCACCTGGAGACATTTCAGTCCTTTGTATATGCAGAGCTATTGCAGTTTTTTACATCTTTCATTAACTAAGTTAATTGTATGCTGATTCCATTTGATAGTATATTTTTCCTTTAAAGATCTATTGTTCTGCTGGGTTTATACAGTATAATCTGTCATGCTCTCAGAGTCTAAAGTTTTTTTGTGAAGCTGTAGTGTTGTGGGTGGTAAAATAGTAGGTAGTTCCCAATCACACAGGTTCTCACTGGGATCACAAAAAAAAATGTCTCTCAGTGTTTGTGGGCTTTTCCACAGCATCTGTGTGAAATAATTACTTTTGAGTTCATTTAGGCTTTGCAAACATTGTTGGAAGTCATGGGATTTCAACAGTAACAGGCTTGCTTCAGAGGATACAGAAATTGGGAATTTGCAGGTTTATGGGACAGAAAAACTAATTTTCATTCTGAAAATGGGTAAACTGCCCGTGACTGACTGAGCTGTCAGTACTTTTGTTAAGTATTGAGGTAAGACTTTAACTAGACACTGGTGAGGGTTTTACTATTTTGAGGGTCCTGGCAAATAGTTTAGATTTGTTTTCACACTCCTTCCTGAGCACGCAGGGCATGATTTCTTGTGAGGAGAGCTGAGGTCTGTATCATGTTGACACTGATTTAGCCCATATGTATACATGTGAAGGTAAAAGAATTTTCCACTGTATCTCTACAGTGTTGTCCTTTATTGTTTGCTTGTTTGTTTAAATCTTTTAAGGACTGTTTGAAAATATGCATTGTTGAGATTGAGTTTTAAAATGTAAATAGTTGGATACATTTATTTTCTATGGTGTGTCACAGTAATGATGAGAGTGACTTTTCTGAAACACACTGTTCTTTTTATGCTTATCTACAGCCTTTGCTGATGTCACCGGGAGCAAGCCAGAGCTGCTTCTTAGGAGTGACTGCTCTCTTACATAGGTTTTGTTCAACTTACCTGTCCTGTGATGCTGTACCTGCTGTGCAGAGTGTGGTGAGGACACTTGGGACATTTTTGGGAGGAAACTGTACTGTGCAAGATGAAGAACAAATGAGCGAGGTATCGGTCATATAGAAGCACGTCTTTAATTGACATTTGCTGCTGAAGAAATATCTTTGTATCTTCAGTTTGGTGATCTACTTAAACAATTGGTTCTTCCTCATCATGCTTAGAAAACAGGGCTACCAGTGAGAGTGTATCAGGAAGCAGTAAGAGCCCTAGAGCCAAGTTCATCTTGTGTCTAATTTTCCAATGTGCAGGATAAGCACACAGGATTTGTATTTTACTTCATATAGTGTGAACAGTCTGTTTGCTTTTAATTCTCATCCTATTTATTGAAGGAATAACTTAAAAACCCCCAGATTTTATGTACCTTGAACAAAATGTTGATTTTAACTAAAAAGAAAAAAAAAAAAGAAAGATTCCTTTGCTGAACTTCTTTGTCTTTCTGTTAGCCATAGAATTGTAGTATCTGTGTATGTTTTCAGTTTCTTACTATGTACTGTATGAAATTACCTAGCTTGTTTTGATAGTATTGGGATTTTACATCATTTGGGGATCCATTACTTGCATCATCTGTTCCAAATTCTTTCTAATGAATCCTTTTTGAACTCTGTGCTCTCCATTGGCAAGAGACATCACTGCACTGGGGAATGGTCTCATTTCTCAGAGGTCCCTCACTGGTCTCTACTGAGCTCTTAGAAGTATTAAAAAAACTCAAACCAGCCATTTAATTCCCAAAGATGGATGTGGAGTGGGATTTTCAAGAGAAGCTTTGATTTCAGTGTCACTGATTGTCAGTGGGATTGGGGTATGGTTACCTGAGCATCTGCTCTCTCCTTGATCCCTCTGATATCCCTTCCTGCCAGCTGGGCAAGGAGGGTGCATATGGGTAGTTCCAAGCTAGAATTGTGTTCCTGGACTGGATGCCTGTACATACCAGTTTGCTAGCAGTTTACCAAATGAAGCAAAAGTGTCTATTTGGTTTACATTGCAGTCTTTCTCTGTGAGGAACAACATTAATTTATTGGCTCTACTGTGGTGGGTTAACCCTGGTAAGCAGCTAAGCACCACACAGGCACTATCTTCCCCTGCAGAGGGTTGGGGGAGAGAACTGGAAGGGCAAACCTGAGAAAACTCATTGGTCGAGATAAAAACAGTTTAGTAAGTGAAGGAAAACCAAACAAATAAAACAACACCACAAATCTCACAAAAAGCCTCCACAACAAAACAAAAAATAATCGATGCAAAAGCAATCTCTCACCACCTGGTGTCCAGCCAGTTCCTGAGCCCTGGATAGCCTGGAACCATCCCCACTCCCTCCACACAGTTTTATTGCTCAGAATGATGCCATAGAGTTGGAACTATTTCTTTGGTAACTTCAGGTCAGCAGTTCTGGCTGTGTTCTCTCAGCCTCTTATCCACGTCCAGCCTGCTCACTGGGCAAGTGGAGTAAGAAACAGCGAAAGCCTTGATGCTTGGCAGCAGTGCTGAGCCATAGCTAAAACTTTACCTACAGTGTTTTGGTCACAGATCTAGAACACGGTACCATGCAGATTGCTATGAAGAAAACGAACTCCATCCCAGTCAGAATCAGTACTGCCTGTTTTCATGAAAACCTTGCTTTTTTGTAACCCTTTTTATCTTCCAACAAGTCTGATTAAAATTAGCCAAGAGATTAGCAAATAAGAAGAGGGAACTGATAAAGAGGGGCTTGGTGAGAAAGACTGCCCCAGTCTCATTAGCTTCTTGAAACATGTTCTGCAAAAACCATCTCTTTGATTAATGAAGAGCAGCCTTTTGAAACTCGGCAGCATGTTTCAGTGAGTGAGTGTACAGATGGGTGGGAGAGGTATCTTTGTCGGTGAGAACTTTACTGAATATGTGGAGCAAAATAGGAAAGGCCTCCTACCTGGTATCTCAGACCAACAGTGAATGAGAGTCTCTGACCCGGAGAGCTGCGGAAGGTTTTTGAATATTGTAATTGTGGTGGCTTCAGTAGTTTCTAGAGCACTGTCAGTAAAAGGAAAATTAGGCACCATATTGCATTTAAGTCCCTGGGCTCTAAACTTTAAAATAGATCTTGTAATTAAAAATTCAATTGATTACCAACTGTAGCATGTTTTCTGGGTTCTGAAGTTGTTTATCTTTACAGAGAAAATGGGTAACATTATGGTATCTGTTGACAAATTATGATGTTAAATTGGTTATCGTATCTCCATGTCGCCGTTCAACTCTGTTGAATTACTTGAAAGTCAAAATGTCTGATCAAAAGGGACAAAAGCTCAAAGGACTCAATAAAACTTTTATTGTACATCAAATCCCTGACTTCTGCTTTTCCATGCAATTCAGGCTTTTTTTTTTTCTTTTATGGTTTTGCATTCCACCAAATTGAAGCCAGGTTTTACTTATAAGTGCTACGTGGCATTAGAACAGACATTCATATTCATGAGTCTTATTCCTCACACTAAAGCCAGAGTATAGCTTGTACAATAGCTTGTGCAGTAAATCCTCCAAATGATCAGTCATCATTTTAAACAGAATTTTGCACAGAAAATGTAATAAATTTGCTGAAAACATGGAAACATTTTTCTTCTATCTTGCTTTGTATTTGCAGATGCGACTGGTGTTAAAAGCCATTGGAAATGCAGGACTGGCAGCAGCTTCCCTAGCTCCTGTTTTGGGCTTGTGTGCTTCCCTGACAAGTAACCCAATGGAAATCCGTCTAGCTGCTATCCAGGCCTTCAGACGCATTCCCTGTTCTGTCAGGGTAAGTGATTTATTGCCAGCAGGTGACTGACAGCTTCCTGGTGCTCTCCCAAAGTTTTGACTTTCTGGCATAGTTATGAAACATGCAAGGAAATAAAGAACAAGTGTAAATGTGTCTTCCAGCAGAGCTCCTCTGCTGTTGGAAAGATTGGTAGGACCACACTGAAGAACTGACCTATAATTTGCTTTGCTGTAGTTGAGGTGATGTGTCCTGTGACTGAGGTAATGTTTATGACTCCTTTAAAAGTTATTTCAGTTGGGGGGCTGATCTCTGTGTGGGTTATAGCTGAAAACCCATAACACTTGATTTTTCCTATGGTCTGTTCCACTGTATTATTCTCTGAAATGCTAAGTATTAACATCAGAAGCTTGCTGTAATTGGCAATACACTGTCATAGTGTCATTTTTGTTAATGGTTTAATAGAAGCAAACACAAAACTTGTTTATCCCAAATAACTGGATGCTAAAAAGAATGGCAAAGCCAGGAGTGCTAGTCTGGGCAGAGCTGACAGTCTTGCTCCAGAAGAACAAGAGGTTCTACATGGACTGGCATTTAAAGAAGCATTTTCTATGGCTTTTAAAATTTTATTGCCAGCATGGATTGGTGTAATCTGCTTGGTCTGTAGTTATGAAGCTCAGGCATTGCTTCTTAGACCCGTTGAAATTATGAAGCACCCCATCACTGTCTAGTAAAAGAACTGCTAAACTGACACCCTGAGGGTGGACTGGGGGTGTTAAATGCTGATACATTACTAGTATCAGTCACCGAGGTCTTTATTCTTGTCAGTTCATCAAACAACTCATGCTTTTTGATACCAGGGAAGTATTGAACAGAAGAGATTTGTTACAGTCCTACCCTTTGACTAAGACCAGAAGCAGCGATCTCAAAAGCAATCTTAAATCAAAAAAGTAGCCATTGTCTGTGTATTAGCTGTGGCATGTGTGTGAAACAGAGCAATTCTCTGTAGAGGGGTAAACCCATCATTAGCAGTAGTGCTGGCAAGTGAGGCTCTGTGTTGCACAGTCCTGTATAAATTAGTTGGTATGGGATTCAGGTCATAATAAAGTTTGTTCTGTAAATTTGTAGGTGAAGTAGTACAGAGAATATGTACATACATTCATATACTTGTTGCACGAAATGACTTTGTCAGGTATAAAGCAATAGCTATCTCTTTCAGAGAGAAAACCCCACCTGTACCTGAAAGTGCATACATGAGGTGTTTTAGGGGAGTAAGACAGAACTGTATTTTTCTTTTTTGTTTATCTTTTTGTCTTTTTCTCTTAGAATACTATATTAGTTCAGCTGTATCAAGCAACCAGTGAAGATGTGGAAATAAGGATTGCTGCTTATTACATAGCAATGAAATGTCCACATGAAGAGTTATTTAAACAAGTACAAAAGACTTTGCTGAAAGAAACATCCAGTCAAGGTTAGTCAAGCAACTACTGAAGTCTTACACATTCCTAAATTATACTTCACTGTAACATTTACTTTACAGGTGCAATGGTACTGATCCATATCAATTTTTATTTAAATCTTAATACTTTGTAGGTTGTTTTTAAAATATTGTTTGTATTATTACCACATTTTGTATTGGAAATGTGATATTGTTGTTTAGTCATAGTCAGTAAGGAGTGACTCTTCCTAGAATTAGTTTTCTACTGGCAACATTTCATTATCTGAATACTCTTGAGAGGTGCATGGAACATCTTTGATGTTTAGTTCATTAGGAACACAAAGGGATAACTGAATTACATTTTAAGAAATAAGCAAGTGGCAGGAAAATATATTGCAAGCTGCAGGTATAAAGTGAACAATTTCTTAATTACCTTTTTAATGCTCCTAAATTCCACATTTCCTATTAATTTACTTGATGTACAAATACTTACTATATGTACATTACAAATATTTATTATACGGACTTGTGCTACCATGGTCTTTTCTTTCATACTACCCTCCTTTGCAGCTATTTTACATCAGTTTTGATAGGGTTTTATTAGTGAACACAGTATTTTAAAGGTAGCATTAGACAGAAACTAAGCAGATATGAAGACTGTGAAGAAAAGCCTGCTGATTTTCATTTAGGTGACTTAAGATGCCTAGGAACTCTAAGGCTTCTTGCAGTTAGCAACAAGGCTTAGTAGGGAGGGTCTTCATCCGTGTGCTAGAAGCAATTCTTCAGGTCAACTGACAGTCCTCTAAGGATCACAGTTTGAGAACTGTGGATCTAATGGCAAACAAATGCTATCAAGAAACTGTTTATAATAGAGGGGAAAACCAAACTGTGAACTGGGTTATGTGTTACACATGTTGTGAAAAAGACATTGTGAGGTGTGTTAATCATTCTCCAAAAGTATAACAGCTGGCCAGCAGTGTAGCAGTCATCTGGGGAAAAGGTAAGCATAAGTATAATGTCTTAATTACTGTCAATGTGCACCCTCGGTGACTCTCCGCCCTATGGCTCCATGTAGAATAAATAGTCTGATATATGAAGGAGTCCACCCAAAATGTTGCATGTTTTAAAGAATTTAATGTAACACTCATGAATTTTGTTTATTTCCTTCCTTTGTCTTCAGTTGATGTTATACCTAAATAATTAATATAATAGACTTTTGAGTAACAAGTGCTTCTGAAGGCATGGACCTCATACTGGGTTTTAGAAGCCACATTCAGAAAAAGCAATATGAAAAAAAAAGTATTGTGAAAAAAGTAATTATATCAGTATTCAGTGTCTGTGTGTTAAACTAGCACTGGAGTCTAGTATCTTGTATCTTCAGGAGCAAAAAAAAAAAAGCCTTTGTTTAGGAAGCAGACTCCAGTACACAGGGAATGCATTTGCCCCTAACAATGCAGCTCACACATGGCCAAACTGTGAATCAGCACAGTGTCATGTCCTAACTCTGAATCACAACTGTTGAACTGTATATGTTGTTTCATTTGTGCTTTTTTGTTTGGTTGGGTTTTGGTTTTTTGTGGGTTTTTTTTTTTTTTTTTCATTGCTTTTGGAAACATTGTGCATTGCACAGTATAGAAAGATTGTTTGTATTGGAATGATCTGTTTGTATGTAAAGAAACTTTATTGCCAGTTTTCTCCTACAAGTCCACCAACGTTGTTGCCAGTGTTCATGTAGAGTATCCTATTAATAGACCTCTCTATATTTAAATTTCCTTAACATTTGCCTTTAAAAGGCTTTCTTTAATCCTGCTGATAGTTTTAACTGTTATTTTAAGATGTTCATGTGCTTTCTGTCTATCCCAGACTTAAATTGCTTTTTTTTTATGTTTCAGTGATTTTTTTTCAAAACTAAAATGAGTGATGCTGCCAAAGTTAAAGCTTAAAACTACTTTTTAAATAATTCCATTGCATCTGTTCTTTGAAGAAGGAACAGAAACAGTCCAATGAGCTGCACAGCCTGCCTCTAACATTGTTATTATTTGTATCATGGGGTTTTGATTGTTGTTGGTTGGCTGGTTGGTTGGGTTTTTTTCAGCATTACTATGAATTTAATACAGAAGATCCTTTGCAAACAGTAAATAAGTAGGTTAACCTTACCTCCTCACTTGCCTAGGTGAGCTGAGAGGTATAAATGAAACTAGAGAGCGAATGGCCCCTCACATGCCATAGTGAAAATTATGACAATATTTAAATATGTTGACTGTGATAAAGATACATGCATCAGACATTCTAATGGTGCTAAAGATGAATGAATTCTGTTGTGATCAGGAGATTAATTCTGTTACAAATAAATAAAAGGTTCCCTGTATCAGTTTTTAAAACTGTTTTATTTTTTCTCTAATTTCTAAATGCTTTTCTTTTTTTTTAATTTAAGTGGGTTCCTTTGTTTGGAGTCATCTCTCTCAGCTCCTGGAGACAGATGATCCATTGAAGGAGGACCTTCGAGATTCTATTCCTGATGAAATCCTTAGCAGAGATTTTGAGCAGGAGACATGGAAATATTCCTCATATTCCGATGTCACATTCCACTCAGGTATGTAGAGTTTTAGAACTTAATGCCTTTTAGCATATGGATTATTAAAATCCTACATGACATTTCTGGCCCTTTACATCTTGCTTCAGAGAATGTTAATTTTTTATTACTTAATAGTATCCAGAAATGCAAATTGTAGGCTTGATTCTGCTCTGACCTTAATTGGAGTATTTCAGATAAGATTCCAGCAAGCCAGATACCCAACATCAAACTTCACTTTTTGTGAGAGAGGAGTATAAAACCCACAAACTTTTTAGTTTATTTTTGTGAACATCAACTTTTGATTCATTTCTTAGTGAGCTTCCTTTGCAGCAGCAGGGGATTGGGATGTTTTTGTTTTTTTTTTTCTTCTGAGTTATGTGTATTCTTTGGTATAAGGAAAGATTCAGACAAATTCTTTCCCATTTTACTATCTGTTCATTATTTGTTTTTAGTAAAAACACTAGATAATATTTTTCAGAGTATCATTTTGATTTTTTCTGTCCATCTCTTCCAGTGCAGTTGTGTACAATATGTATTGTAAATGCTTTTCTTTTAGTTAGATAATAGGCTTGTCCTAATGTCTACTATCACTAATGTCCACTAAAGTCTTTGCTGTTGACTTAATCATTTATTTACTATCTTAGTGAGCAGAGCTGTGATTTCCCAAAGGGTAATGAGACTTGCAAAGTATATGAGAATAGTTCTTCAAATGACAGACATCTGATATTTTCTATTGCAGCTGGTGCAGGTGCAAATATGGAAGCATCAGTGGTCTTTTCTCCTGCATCTTTCCTACCACGATCAGTCATGACAAATCTGACTGTTCACCTTATGGGCCAAGCTATAAATCTACTGGAGGCAAGTTTATGGGTTTTTAAAAATATTTTTTATTTTATCCCCCTCCTCCAGGGACACTTGATGTATTGAAGTAAAAAGAAAGATTTTCTATTTTCCCATTGTAGTTCCTTTAGCAAGGTATGCTTTTCACTGCTACAGCAAAGTTGCTTCAGACTGATGACTTCTTTGTGTAATTGCCTTGATCATAATAAAACCACTTTCACTCTGATAGTACCATAAACTAGCCAAGTGAGTTACATTCAGCTCTTGTTGTTGATTCAAATGAAAGGTAAAAGTCAATGCTTTCTGAGACCCTGGTCTAGCTCCTATTTAGGATATTAATATTCCTTTGGTTGACTTACAGTGGAAAATTGATTGGCATAGGTACAGTGTTCCTTTAACACAGGAGATAGTCATATATACGTCACTATTTTTGTCCCATTGAGCATCCAGTGCTTAGGATATTTAAATGGTCATCCTGCAACCTCATCATCTTTAATTGTGCCTCCACTGTGCCTATAGGAGAAAGCAAGGTTTGGCATATGGACTCTTTATTGCAGGTAAAAATGTGTATGTGAAAGGAAGAATTTAATGTAGCCTTCAGATCCCAAGTTTAAGCTTGCAGAGAAACAAAATATTTCTTTCAGTGTCATATACCCTGGATTTATATGTGTTAGTAATACTGTTGTAGTCAAACTTCCAAACAGAGTGTTATTTCAGGAGCATTAAAAGGATGTGCAATGGTTTTCCAATCAAAGTACTGTTTGTAACATGGTAAAATAGCAATAGCTCAAACAGTCCTAACACGGTGTAAATGAACCAGTACCTGAATAAAAAAGGATTTACGTTTTGTACTGAGCTTCATATAATCAACAAACTAAAGAGTTTTTACTGGAAAGATTTAATATTGAAATATTCAGTAGTGGGTGCTGCATGAGGTAGGATACTAAACTTTGTAGACCACTGTGATCTTGTACAGAAAATCTTGCTTTGTACAAAAACCTCAGGGTTTCATCTGGATGTATTTTTTTTAGTTTCTGGCTATAGAACTGGACATGGTGTATATTCTCACTGCCAGGTGTATATTCTCACTGCCAGGTGTATATTCTCACTGTCAGGTGTATATTCTCACTGTCAGGTGTATATTCTCATTGTCAGGCTTCTCAGTGCTGTATGCTTTCCTCTAGGTTAG
>JANHGN010004935.1:34688-48052 GCA_024605025.1 Megaceryle maxima | reverse complement strand
CATGGTGTATATTCTCACTGCCAGGTGTATATTCTCACTGCCAGGTGTATATTCTCACTGTCAGGTGTATATTCTCATTGTCAGGCTTCTCAGTGCTGTATGCTTTCCTCTAGGTTAGTGTACGATTAGAGAACGCTGAAGCTCTCGTGCAGAAGATTTTTGGGCCAAAATCTGCTACTTTAAGTGACTATTTTTTTGCAAACACTAATGGAAGAAACCACAAGTCAGAAAACCCAGTGGAAACAACAGGAAAGGTCAAGCTAAGGAAGCCGACTTCAAAACGATACAGCCCTGCTGATCATCTTGTGACCAAGCCTGGCAAGCCAAAGTTGAGGAAAGCAAACCAGAAATGTCCTGGTAGAAAGTACACTAAGATGAGTGAGCTAGTCAAAAAGGTAACTGACTCTGTAGATCCTGGAAAAATTTCCTGCTTAAACTTCAGGCCCCATCTAGCATTGGACAACTGCTGTCTATTACTGTGACTCCTCTGCATAAAGTGCATGGGACTTGTTCCACTCACTTGCAGAGAACTGAACAGCTGCATAACATAAAAAGCAGCAAAGAACCAGATCTTCAGTTTTTCAGCTTGTTTTATTGTCTCAAAACAATGACTCTCAGCCAGGGGAGCATGTTGCCTGTGTTTTAGGCTTGCTTCTATTATTGTGAGCTCCGATCCTCTTTATACTGATGTCCTTTTGTCTACTGACTTCTATAGCAAGGTAAACAGCTGCTTGATGTTTAGTTCCTGAGTCATGCTGTTTGTGATCTGACTTCCCAGTTTGATGTCAGATGTTACATTGACCCTTTGTGAATTTACCCATGTTTGGAGAGAAGCTATTTTCTGTGTATATAAGAGGAAATCTTGGGGAGTTGACTTCCATTGTTGATGTATTATCTGGAAAACTTTGGGACCATGATTTATTTAGTTTGTCTTAGACCATCTCTCTTCCTGGGGCTCAATCTTAAGAATTTCTTCTTACAGTGTAGCTCATGTTCATGTTGTGTTGCTGTTGTATTGATTTATAAAGAGGAAAAATGTAAAATTTTTACTTAACAGTTTTTTAGCAATC
Source organism: Megaceryle maxima (assembly GCA_024605025.1). Classification (NCBI taxonomy): domain Eukaryota; kingdom Metazoa; phylum Chordata; class Aves; order Coraciiformes; family Cerylidae; genus Megaceryle; species Megaceryle maxima. The sequence continues at coordinate 46,982 of JANHGN010004935.1, read as the reverse complement.
ATTGCACTCATAATGTTGTATTAGTTGAGATTTAATTCTTCAAAGGCTCATGTGTTTGTGGCTATAATTGCAATACTTCTCCTTTTGCCCAGTCATCTTAGGACTAGATGTTACTTGTGTTCATATTGAAAGTCAGCTTGTGTGGTTGGAGCTGAAGTTTAGCTGGAAAGAACAAGGACTAATGCAGGGGCATAAGTGTTGTTGAAATATTTATAAAAGGAAGCCTAATGTCTTTATGAATAACATAGACTGCACTGAGGAATTGTTTGTTATGAATTTGAAAGGAAATTGATATAAACAGCATTCTCTTCCTGATTTATTTCTTTATCATGTCAGTTCACGGAGAGAAAAATGAGAAAGGAGGTGCTGAATTGTGAGCTAAGCATGAAAATCTTTGGAAACGAACTTAGCTTCTTGGATTGTGAAGATCTAAGAAAACAAATGAAACATTATTCTTTAAATGTGGCTGAATTGGCTGTCAAACTCCTGAAGGTAAAAGGAACCTTTTTTTCTTATCTGAAAGGAAATGCCTTGAGAAATTACTAACAGATATGTAAAAGATAGAAAATATTACCTACTGCTTCCCTAAACTGAACTCTAAAAGACACCAGTATATAGTGGGCTTAGAGAGCATTCAATACAATAAGCAAGGACTTCTGTTGTCTGATGTTTCTTAACTCTTGCTTTTCTCACTCAAGTCTATCTGTGCTTAAATGAAAAATAATTCTTTAACTGAGGTTAACAGTGTCTAACTCATGCCCTGGCCAGATGCAGGCTTTGGTCTGCTTTCTACCTTATTTCCCAGATCAGCTCAGTTAAAACACTTTCACAGCAGACAAACATAATGGATGTTTATACCTGGAAATAATCTTGAATGCTGACTTTATTATGCATAATAAAATTCTTTTTTTCTGTTTATTTTGTTTTTTTCACCATAGGGGCAAGAGGTCCAGTTTAATAAAAGGCTGAGTTTGACCACTGAAGAATTGCAGTTTCCAGCAATTTCAGGCTTTCCTGTTCAGCTAGCAGTCAATGCCTCAGCAGCCATCAACATCAAAATCAAAGGGAATGTGGATTTCAAACAACAGTCAAATTTCTTTCTAAATGGATATATCAAGCCAAGGTAATAACTGCTGCAAATGTGTCACTTTAACATATTCCTGATGTCAAGTAGCAATTCTTAATGTGAATGTTTTGTCTAAATGCCTGTTGTAATCAATTAGGAGATTCCTGAAGAACTCCAGCAGTCATCAGCCTTATATTGCTAAATGGTTGCTGTGCTCTAAGGACAGCAGTGGATTCCTATCCTGCCTGCCTGATTTTGAACTCTATTGCTGTGCTATTCCAGTACTGGTTTAAGACGACCATTCCCCCCTGTCTCTAAATCAAATTCCTAAATGCTTGAATGCAGGTGATCTTTTGAATGCTTTACCTGTTATAAGGATGGCATTTTTGATTTTTCTCAGGATCAAACATGCAGTTACAGGTTATGGATCTAGAAACCAGTGGAGGATTTGACCCTGTTTTTCCTTACCTGGCTACTGTATTTTACTTCATTTTTTTTTCAACATACTGAATGCATTTACTAAACTTCACTATGTGCTATATAGACAAAGATAAACTTACACCATGATACTCAATTCTAACCACTTTCCTATAATTCACATTAGAAAGTGTATGTGTACATAAAATTTTTCAGTTATCCCTGAAACAAAATAATAGTCATGATTGTCATTAGAATGTACTGTGTTACAGCATCAAATGCTGTGTATATATTAAGAGGATGAGCAGCCTGTAGCTTAAGTGCTTTAAAAAGGAAAGAGCTTTTCATAGAAGAATACGTATCTGAATCTTTCAACAGTGCATTTGTCCAGCTTTCTGTCCAAATGGGAATTGTGGGGACTCTGGGAGAAGCTGGCCTAAGATGGTTAACAGGATTGAGGACATCTACTAGTCTTGATGGGGGAATCCAGGTAAAAAAGGGGCAAGAGCTGAAAGTTTTCTTGAACACTCCAGAACAATCCATGGAGATAATTAATTTCAGGTAAGATTAAGCAAGGACATCTTCCTAAAATAGTAATTGTGATAACTTTCTTGAATCAGAGCTTAATTGTCAGGCTTATTAATAGATCAGAAATGAAATTTTATGAGAAACCAAATTGTTTCAGTCTGACTAATAGTCCAAATCTGCCATTCAGAAGAAAATGAAGGGGAAATTACTTTGTGCAGTTTACATTGTTTTACCATAAAGACATACATACAAATCAAGGCCTTATGGTAAAAGATGTAAATTAATTTTTTCATACTCCCCTGTTTTTTCCTACTTAACATCAGTGTTGTTTCTGGAACTTCAGTGTCTAAAAATCTAGTTCATGATAATAAAGTAGTGGAGGAAAAACTTAGCATTATAAATTGTATTTAGCAAAATCAGGTACAGAATGGTATTTAACAAAATACTAATTTGGAATATAGTTTCAACAAGGTGTGCTTGTACCCTTCTGGTGGGTTTTTAGTTAGGTTCTTTAATGCTAGGTAAAGGTTAAACTGTAAAATACCACCTCAACATCTGTCAGTTGTTAAGCAGATTAATTACTTATGTTAATGCAAGCTAAGACTCTGGACTTCACATTTAAACCATCCATTCCCTTAGGACTCTGGGGAGCTTACTGATGTAAGTCTGTTTCTGTTAGCTAGGATGGATGACAGACCAGAGTGTGAGTATTTGAACAAAAGACTGACTGCAGAGTCTATTTGATACTGCATTAACTGCATTAACACATAAGCGTGATTCTTGTACAAGTAGCTTAGTGAAGTTCTGGAAGAACTTGAAGACTGGAACAAAACTGATATCCACACATAGCATAAGGGGACAAAACCCAATGTCTAGAAGCCAGGAAGTGAGTGGAGTTGCAATAAGCTGACCATAATAAGTTGCTCAGAATGGAGAAATTTAATGCTGTGAGGAACTGCAGAAGAGGCTCAAGACAGTGACAGATTAAACATGGAAACTGTAGATAAAAATGAGTGCTAATTAGTAGAAACACTCACTGGCCTTAGCCTCTTTCTTGTTTTCCCCATCTGGGTGAAGATGACATCTGCAAATTTTGTTTGCTGTAACTTCAGTGTAATTGGTTTTAAGTGACTATTTGAAATTCTTGGTTGTAGCTCTAAGCTCTATTTCACAATGGTGGATGAGACAGAAGATATACATGTTTCCCAAGATCCCACAGAAACCAGATCTTGCACTAGGGAGGAAGGTGAGTCTAGATATTGTGTTTATCTTAAAAGGCCTGATTGTTCTGAAATATCCATAACCAATCATTTTATTCATTAGAATTTCTTTTTTACATATTAGCTCTAAAAGGTCTTCAGTGCAATGATCATTTGCAAGCTTTCTTTGTTTGTTGTTATAACTGAATGTTCAGCTATTGTCTTCCACCAGTGTCTGAGATTATTGGCTGGCAGCTGTGCTCTGAAATGTCATATCCTGACCCAGCCAGTGGTTTGGTTTTCCCTCTTATTGGACCTTCGACCATGCTTGTCACATTGACTAAGCAAGACAGAGGCCTGCAGCAGTATGTTGTGGAAGCTGCATATAACTACGTTCCTCAGGTACCATTATTGCCTGCTTTACTTTGGCTTTAGTTCTAGGTTGTTATGCTGATGGAAGAATGGTATTTCTCAGTACTGTGTATTCAACTTAACTGGCTTTCAAGGTCTACATTATTATTATTTCCATTACCATTATAGTGAGAAAACACATTGAAAACAAATCACTGCTGCTGATAGTAGCTACATACTATTTGCATACACAAAATGGTGCACATGTATGTTAAGGGATTTGGTTAGTATCTAACTGATAGAGCTGGAAGTAGAGACCAGGTTTTTTGACTTGGTACCCAGTAATAAATGATTGGCCTCAATTTGATGACTTGGTGACAATAAACCTCAAAGCCCAAATAATAACTTTACATTAAACACCTTGTTTAAAAGCAGAAGTTAGGCTCCAGTGAATCCACTCTAGAAGGCTGCTGGGTTTTTTTAATATGCTCATTTGGCAAAGACTGGTTTTCATCTTCTTCAGGGGACAGGAAGAATTTATAGATTTCCGTGAAATGGTGGTTGTATAGGTGATGAACAGAGGCAGTGTCTGGACTCTTCTGTCAGCTCAGGTATGCTGCTGGGCTTGACCTAATTCTTCTTATCAGGAGAAAATTTGGGCGTTGGCTGCATTTGGACACCACTCAGTATCTCTAAGAAAGTGAGATGAGAGCAATAAGCAGAGTAAATTTCCCCTCATGATTTTGTTTTTTTCTGACTTTCTCTAATAAAAGCAGGAGAGGGAACAGGCATTTTCCTCTGCCAGAGAATCTGATGTTTGTACAGAGGGTGAAGCCAAAACTGTCAGCTAAGATACCCACTGCAGGGTCACGGTGCTGTTTGCTGTGTCCCACTGCTGACACAGACTATAAGGGCTTAACACAGCCAGCCAAATTGTAGTCGTGTAGGCCTGAGCTGTAGAGCTTCAATTTATTAGTGGAAGTGTAGTCTGATATTTCCATAAATTTTGGCAGGATTCAGCATAATTACAAGAGAAGGTCAGTATGCCGTGAAACTCAAGGTGTTCAGACAGCATTTCCCAAGAGAAGCACTGGACAGAGAATGGAAAATACAGCCTGGGAAAAATAGACATTTCATGTTGGAAAAGTTGGAAAGCAAATAGGTGAAAAATTATTGTAGTGGTGAAGGTGGCTATGATGATGTCACTTGGTGTGATTGATGATTGCTTTGTAAATGCTATGCCAATTGCAAACATGATTATCCTTTCTTTCAGGAGAGTTCATGGATCCCAAATGAAGCTGTCCTTCACTTCTTCATTGGGACTCCAAAGTCAGACTTGAAAAGGGATGTTGGTGTTGACCTAAATTTTAGTGTCCCACAGAAGAAATTCCGAATTCAATTTATACAACCTAAGAAAAAAATTGAGATTATTGGTAAGTTTTTCAACTAAGACACAGATCATCAGTTAATGTCAGTTAGGAGAACTTAATTAGAATTAACTGAGAAATATCAGTATGTTTTAGTCAGTAATCTAATGCTAAAAATAGATTTTTGTGTGATAGCCACTCAGTTTACTGCTTTAGGTAGCACCCATTCCCAGTGCTTCTGCATCTTGGTTAAGACTACTTTGCAGAGTCAGAGGTTGAGTACCTGACTCAAAATCTCACGTTAAAGAGGAAAGCTCTTACCAGTGCAGATGAAGTTCAGGTTAAGGAACCTCAACACAAGGAGGAGCTTCTTTACTGTGAGGGTGGTGGAGCACTGGAACAGGCTGCCCAGAGAAGTTGTGGAGTTACTTTAGAGACTTTCAAAACTCGTCGGGATGTGTTCCTGAGCAACATGCCATAGGTGATCCTGCTTTGGCAGGGGGGTGGACTTGATGATCTCTAGAGGTCTCTTCCAACCCCTAGCATTCTATGATTCTATGAACACAGTGGATTGTTTTGTAATCTTTTACATTTGCTGAGCTGGCCTTACTATTCCTGAATTTTAGTTTTCTGTAATCAGCTATGATACCAAATTACTTGTTTCCAAATCAATTAAGTACTGACTATGATATTTCTAAGATATTTCTGTGCATCATAGTAAAAAGTATCATTTTAATCACAGCATAACATAGAAAATTAAATGAACACATTGATGAAATATGAAATGGTAAATATATGGTAATAATATAGAAGATATATATATATCACATATTTAAATTTCTTACCCCCTGATTTTATTGTTTTGGGTTTTTTTTTAATATATCCTGGTTATTTTCAAATGGATGGCATGGAAGATTTATCTACACTGTGCAAAGTTTTGTGTGCTCAGTGTTTTCAGCTCATGAATTCTCTCCACAGCACAACACAGCTTATAAGTTCTAGTACAAGCTTAAAAGAAGTGTAGAAATCACTTCCAGAATTAAACTGGTTTGTTGGAGACAGCTTTATTGACTCTTCTCAGTTAGTGTTCTTGGAATGTCCTTTCTATATGAGATGTGTATTCTCACCTCTGTATTCAATATTTCTGCAAACTCTGTTCATAACATTTCATTTTCTCTGATATTTATTATGTTTTTACTCTGTAAACATATCATTCAAACAATGTCAACTATCATTTTGCATATGTCCAGAAAAAGTAAACGGGGTGGTTTTTTTTTTCCTCCAAGGGAGAGTTGAGTTTTCTAAAACTACACGAACTGGACACCTGAAGCTGATAGTAGATGACCAAGATGTGTATTACATTAAGGTATGTTTTCAGGTCACGAGCTCCAATGCTAAGATGAATACTTAAAGCATAGAAGAGAAAGGCAATGAAAAACACATATATTGAAAACTAGTTTTGTGAGCAATCCATCAGAGAAATTGCCACTTCTCTTTATTACATATTTCTGAGGTAGATTCAGTGCTAAATTGCTGTATGCAAAAAGCTTTTAATGCATGGCTTCTGCAAGTAATCTAAAACATTTTTTTCACATTCATATGGACTCAAAACCTTTGACTTGCCTCCATTGTTAAGTCAGTAGAGGAGATCACATTGACTCCCGTGGACTTTAGCTCATAATGTGCATATGTAGTGTAGTTACACAGTTTTTCAGACCTGCATTCTGACCATGTATGAAGACTGAGTAAGCCTAGGCTAATTTCTTCACTTCTGTGGACTATATAGATGTAACAATCTTTAAGATACTGTTCTTTATATCACAGAAATAGTTGGGGTTTGGTTTTTTTGTTAATTAGTTTTGTTTGTTTGTTTTCAACAATGGGGAATAAGCAAGAGAATCACAATGTTTGAATTCTGAAACAAAAAGCAAACAAAAATGCAGGTGAGAGTTTGTGACTGAAATTCTACTGACAATTTTGTTTATATACCAGGACATGAACAGTTTTTTCATTATGTAATTGATACCCATAGCAGGATGTGATGTCTTATGTGGGCCTGCAAAGCCAGTTGGTTTCAAACATTCTGCATTTCCTACAGTGGCACATTATTTAACTGATTGTTTTTTATTCCTAAGTAATATTTCAACAAAAAGGTTTTGGCTATTTTTCATGAAATGAAACTCTAATTAGCATTGCAGATTGTTGCATTTGCATCTAGTCCAACCTAAATCTAATTACCTCTGTAAGACCGACAGTATTTTCAATAACACCCTATTATTTTTTCTGGCTCAGTATTGTAACATTCCTAGTGATTTCAATCACTGCTAAAGTCAGCAGGAGGTTAAGGAAATGGCATCTCACGCCACTGTAATTTTTCTGTAACTGGAAAAAATAAAATCCATCCTTCTTCCCATTATTTGCTGACAGCAAATTTTATGGTTTGGGGGGGTGGAAGAGAGCTTGTTGGATGTACAGAAAAAAATTTCTTCTCTTCCTCTTCCTCTCTCAATTCTGAAATGACAAGTCTATACTATTGCTTTCTGAAAACCTGATCTACTTGTACTGTTGAGTGTCTTGGGTTTTGTTTTTGTTTTTTGTTTGTTTATTCTAGGGAATGACGGATTTGCAGATGCTGAATGGAGAGCAGATATACATGACCCACCTGGAGGTAAAGCTGATAAAGCAAAGTATACCTATCATTCTGTCAGGAAACATCACTAAACAACTTGGCAAGAAGATAGCTTTTTCAATATCCCTGAATAATTTATTGAAGGATGCTGCATTTCTTTCAGGTTAGAGGACAATAAGTATTTTCCATATGAATGTAAGTTCTGGACCCCTTCTTTATTAGGCTTGCCTGGTTTTGGACATACATTTCTGAAGATCCTTTTGAATCAGGAAGGCTGGTTTAAAAAATTATTAACCTTGATGAATTAGTACTAATATAAACTATAGAATAATAGGAATTTTAAAATAAATTGGGGTTTATGTCTCTTTTTAATTAATGTTGAGGAGGGTGGAGGAAATCAGATGTAGGGAATCAATAAAAAAAAAGCCAAAATAACAGCTCTTGGAATATTTTCTGATGTACACTTTTGTTAGTACAAAACTATGCAGAGACACAAATTTCTCTTAAGACTTGTTCTAAAAATCTTGAAGTCTTTTTTTTTTTCTCACAAGTATACTAAGAGGAGAATATAAGAGAAAGTATCAGAAAGAGGGATTTACTATATGTACAACATCAATTAGTCAAAAGGTAAATTAATACAATGGAATCCAGTAATTTAAGTCTAAGGCTCTCATTTTTTTTTCCCTTAGTATTTCCTTACTATTATCTCCATGTGGCAAAGACATTGAAATGTAATAGAACTACACAATATTTTCAAATAAAACTAACTTTAAGGAATGCAGAATGCCAATTTGGGTTTTGGGAGATCATCTTTTGGTGAAATCTTCATCCTTAGCAAGTGACTGCATCTAAAAATGGTTCTGATCTGATTTCAAACTCTTATCCCCTGGGAACTAGGCTGCACCAGCTCTTCTGTTACAAAGCCACAATCATGCTCTGACTTAATGTAGAAGTTAATACCTATATGCTCATGTGTGAGGTCTTAGTTAATTAAAGATCAGTCTGCTAGATCCTATTACAAGTGTCTTTGGCTGGATTAATTTCACTAAACTTTAAGCAGTATCTGAGAAATATGATCTACAGGCTGTATATGTAGTTGGAGAAAGAGACTGAGCATCCAGTGTAGTCATTTTGTTTACTGCACATGGAGTACTTCATAGGGTTCCTCAGTTAGATGGGACTTAATGCACTTGTGGTTTTTTCCACTGTAATATTCATTTTACTAGCTAAAGTATTATCTTCATGTTCTACCACTGCATAATCACTTTTTTTTTTTTTTTTTTTAGCATTTCTGGAGAAAAAACTTGATGATAAGCTAAGACAATACTCATTGGAAGGGGAGACTTACCTTCCAGGTGTTCTTGGGGTTCATGTCATCAGTCTTCTCCAGCAGCATGAGGGCTTGTGGTTTCACCGTTTGAGGATAAAATATGGACTTCTAGGTACAGAGAAAAAGAGGGAAAGTAAAAGCATTTTGTTTGTCTGAATATATATATTTTTTTTTTTTGGCAAGTTAGTTGTCTGTGTGATTAGGATACTCTCCTAACAAGAAAGATTTCAGTTGATTTTTTTAAACTGTGATCACAAAATTTCCTATATTGGAAAAGGACTTTAAGATCTTCTAGTCCAATCATTAACCTAACACTGATAAGACCTCACTAAACCATATCCCTGAGCACTACATCTACATAACTCTTAAATACCTTCAGGGATGGGAACTCCACCACTGCCCTGGACAAGCCATTCCAGTTCCTGATAACCCATTCAGTAAAGAAATTCTTTCTAATATCCAATCTAAGCTTCTCTTGGTGCAATTGAAGGCCATTTCCTCTTGTTCTATCACTTGTTTCTTGGTTGAACAGACCAACCCCCACCTCTCTACAATATCCTTTCAGCTAGCTGTAGAGAGTGAGAAAGTATTATGTTTTCTTAAGATGTAATGTCAGGTAATGTCATGATGTCAGGAGCTGAGTGGTAACAGAAAATCATCAAACCTTCTGAGATCCCAAGAAAGCTGCAGAGGTTCATCATGGTCAGTTTGCAGTGGTTTTAATTCACTCAGGTAAATTTCCATTTAAGTAATAAGCTTAGTGCCGCCTTTTAGTTATTTATTTTTTGCTTCTGAAGAAAAAGTGAGTCAGAGAACATGGAAATGTGGTAAACATCTAAGAAAAACATGTTTGGTCTTAAGAAAAACCTTTGCTTTTCTTAAACAAAATTGGCCTAAGTCATTGGATCATTTTAATACAAACCAGCTGTTTCCAATTGTCTGAACTTAGAGACATCTTAAATTTTAATAGCATATAAAGTAAACAAAGGCCAAAACTCTTACACATAAAGCCTCTTCCTAGGATTTTCATTTGTAGTACAGCTGGTGGGGAAAAAACCCAATCATTTGCAAGGTCCAATACTTTTTTTTTTTTTTTTTCCAAAAATTTTACAAATTGTTTTTCATGTACAGAGTGTCTTTTGCCTGAAGTGCAAAGCTATTAATTGATGTTAGGCTGGACACAGAGCAGGAAAATAGGTTCAGGTGTCAGAAATGGTGTTTTGACAACAGCACTGTAGTCTGTAAAATGTGTCTAGATCTTGAGCAGACATTCTTGAGCTGAACTTTATTGTAATGCAGTTATACCAGTATTGCTACCAATCTTCACAGACTTGGATCAGTACCTTTAAAGTGCAGAACATACTGCCAGGCCTTTTACATGAATTAAACATCCACTTCTCTTTTACTTTTTACTGTGATAGTGTTTTCATTTTCATAGATGTAAATCACTTCTCTAGCAAATACAAACTCACTGTTCTAAATGCAGATTGATTAAATGTGTGCTTCTGTTTTGGATTCGTTAGATAAATCAATAAGTATATATCTGTAAAGATACACAAATGTCACCTTAATGTTTTTGAAGAATAGAAACCTTGAAGGCAGCACTAGATTTATGCTATTAACATTTTGAAAGTTATTTCTGATTTATTTGAATAGGTAACTTTGTGATTTAACTTGAACAGGAGAGGCAGAAAATCTTCACCATGAGTGCAGTACGCAGCAAAAGATTCAAGTGGAGCCAGGTGGACACGACGTGTACAACCTTGATGTTGAGCATGAACTGCACTGTAAGCAGACTCCAACCTATAATCACAAGGTACAGATACTGACCAAAGCTCTTGCGTACTTGTGTACTGACATCCTTGTGTCACTCACATATGAAGGGGTTAAACAGAGCAATGCCCAAGGTATCATCTTTGGATCAGTCTTTTTTTTCTTGTTTTGCTTCTCTCACCTTTCTGTGTAGACAGAATTATCTAGTCAAGTGGCTAATTTGTGCAGTCCATTACAGCTGTAGGTTTTATGATCTCTTCAGTGATGTAATTTTTAAGCATCCCTTCAGAGAACTTTTGCAGAATGTTTGTTGAGGAAATTTTTGTTATACATAAAACACTAGTATTAATAAGTTTATGGTTTATCTTGTTCTATTCTTTTATAACTAAAAGTCAGGAACTCTTTGCTTACTCATCAGAGGTTGTGTGTCTGGAAAATAAGTCATTTTACAGTCTTTTGTATTAATTTTCTGGTTTGGACTTGTATGCTTTTCTAGAAATTTCAGCGTGTGTGACCCTTCCATGCAGAAAAACAAATCTGTTTAAAATTTCTTCATTTACAGTTGGCACAAAGACAATGGTTAGTCTGAAGGCAAATCACCATTAATACTGGGTGTTTGTTGCAGAACAGAGAGCTGGCTGAAAAATAAGCTTCTCTATTTTATGGAAATCTTGTTTACTTTCAGGTTTGCTTTTGGTCCAAGCTGGACTGAAGCCCAGAAGTGTTAGGATTTCCTATGAAGCAAGATCTTGACAGACTTGGCAGCTGCACAGTGAATCCATGTGGAACAGTCCATCAGGAGTACCTGAGTCCACTTACCTTAGCTTTTGAGAAAAAACAATTAGACTGGCAGTGCATAGACTAAATGATTTGGGCTTTATACACTGAATTCATATCTTCTGCTAGAATATGATTTTTCTTTGGAAAATTTGCAACTCTTTCTACACACAGTTAACAGAAGTGAATTAAAGAGAAAACACAGTTTACAGGAAGAGTGGTTTTCTGTTCTCTAGGTTCACCTGAAACATGAAGCAAGTCCATCTTGGCTTTCCTCCCATATGGAAGTGAACTATGGGAAACACTGGGATGAAATAAGCAACAAGAAGAAACTCGTGATCAGCCAAGCATTTAAGAACAGTTCCAGTTCATCTCTAGTCAATTATTTCATGGAGGTAATCACGATTGTTGAAGAGCAAGACCTTCACTTCAGATATTTAACAGACAAAATAAAAAATCTGGGATAAATTTATTTAAGACTTTTTTTTTGTTCCCAGTTGTGTTATGTATTAATAATGTGTCAGATATCCACAACTACTAAGTTTGAGTTAGTTAGGGTCTTAACCTGGGCACATAGAGATCACGGACATTTAAAATGTAGAAGAGAAAACCAGTAGATAAAAAAGTACTAAACCAGTACTAAAAAAGTTTGGCTTTAAATACAGTCTTGATTTTTTTTTTTTTTTTTTTGCAGAGTTTACACATATAAAATGATTACAGAGATTTATGAAGGTTGCTTTGCTCATGCAATATGGAAGGAGGGTACAGATTATAACTCAGAATATTACAGCAGGTGGAAGGTGGTTTGGAACACAGTAGCTAAACTAAGATCAGACCTGGGTTTTGTTGGGGTTTTT
>JANHGN010004935.1:13694-34588 GCA_024605025.1 Megaceryle maxima | reverse complement strand
GTTATATATATGGCTACCCTGGATCAGTAAAAAACTTTTCCCTTGTAGTCAAATATAATTAAAAGCCTCAGAGGGTAGTTATGCCTTCTTTTGAAGCACATTATGCAGGCAACAAAAAGAAAGAAAATAATTATTTATGGTGGCATATAAGCTACAGAAACTATTCCCATAAATTTTTGTGTTATTTCTTAGAAGTTGCAGGTTTTCTCTGTTACTGTCTTAGAATAGGCAATAGTTTCCTGAGGTGGTTTGTCATTATTCTGTTTCTGTAGAGAGTACCTGTAAGTATGGAATTTATTTGTGATCCCAGCAGAGACAGACCCAAAATTATGTTTTTGGGTTTTTCTTCCCACAAAGTAAATGGTCTAAAAATTAAGTGACAATTTTCCTTCTGGAGTCTCCAGTAAATGTCATAAATACATATTAAAGAAATCCCAATTTGTAATCAGTTAGCATGCATTAAAAGCTACAAAGTAAATGGCAAATGTGTGGAACAAAGGCACTAGCTGTGACCTTCCTGCTATTCTGAGAGTGTGTATGTTAGCTTGGACAGCTCTCAAGATGGGATTCTGGTTTTATTTAAATTTGCTTTGCTTGTTTTTTCAGTTTACCATGCAAGTCCTGGAAAAACAGGTGAATTATAGAACCCTGCTGCAGCACTCTCACAAGTCACAGGTTTATTTGCAGAGCAGCACCAACTTTGAGGTCCAGTACAATGACCACGTGCCATTTGTGGCTGGGCTACAGTGGAAAGATGCATCCGGAAATGGCTTGAAGAAGTGGGAAGGTGAAGTACCACAAACCATTTCCAGTCTGTGACTAGAAAAGCAGGCATTGATAGTTGCTGCTGGGATTTTGGAAGGTAGTTGTGCATGGGTGTAACAGAATCATAGAAATAATGGTTGGAGGAGACAGACCCTGAAGGTTATGTAGACCAGCCTCTTGCTGGAATCAGAACTGTTCCTAACAGTAGGTCACATCTGCTGTGCAGCTGAGTTTTCAGAATCTCCAACTTGCCAGATCCTAGCTGTCTAGCCTCTTCCAGCAATTCCTTAGCCTCTCAAAGTACAGTTTGTGACCATTGTCCCTTGTATTGTCTGCCTCTTTTGAAGGATTTGCATTACTCATCTTTGCCATTTACTTTTAAGATCACTGTAGGCAGCTATTAGGTTCCCCTGTTCCTTTCCTAAACAAGCCTGGCTCTCTGGCTTCTTGTCACAGGTTTTCTTGTCTAGGCCCTTTATCATCCTAGCAGCCCTCTGCTGCAGTCCTTCTGGTTTTTCACCATCCACCTTGACCTGGGTGCTCCAAAATGGAGCACAATAAGTTACTGTTTCAAATGGTGGACAGTAAGTTATCCATGGGACAGCAATGTACCCTTGTGGCCAAGAATACCAATGGTCTCCTAGGGTGCATGAAGAAAAGCGTGTCTAGCAGGTCAAGGGAGGTTCTGCTCCCCCTCTGCTCTGCCCTACTGAGACCACATCTGGAGTATTGTGTCCAGTTCTGGGCTCCCCAGTTCAAGAGGGACAGGGAAATACTGGAGAGAGTTCATAAGAGGCTATGAGGATGCTGAAGGGACTGAAATGTCTCTCGTATGAGGGAGGGCTGAGGACCCTGGGGCTGTTTAGTCTGGAGAAGACTGAGAGGGGATCTTATGAATGTTTACAAATATCTGAGGGGTGGGTGTCAAGTAGAAGGGGCCAGGCTCTTTTTTCAATGGTGTGCTGTAATAGGATGAGAGGCAAGGGTCACAAGCTGGAACACATGAAGTTTCACCTCAATAAAAACTTCTTTACCATGAGGGTGATGGAGCACTGGAACAGGCTGCCCAGAGAGGTCATGGCATCTCCTTCTCTGGAGACTTTCAAGACCTGCCTGGATCTATTCCTGTGTGGATCTGTCCCTGGGTGATCCTACTCTGGCAGGGGGGTTGGACTTGATGATCTCTAGAAGTCCCTTCCAACCCCTACCATTCTGTGGTTCTATGAAAAGCAGATCTGGCATTACAGACATAGCATGTCCCGTCCTGTGCAAAGGGCAATAGCTTTGTCTGATGGCCATGCTCCTAATGTAGACCAGTAATGTCCTCTTAGCTTTTGACTGAGATAACTAACCAAGAAGTGAACAATATTTAAAAAAAAACACTCTAAAAAGTGACAAAATTTGTTTTAAGAGCATTAGAAAATGAGACACTAAACAGAATTCTAATGGTGTGCTTTAAGCTATAAATTAAGCACCTGTGCATATGTATAGCTATTTTTTAAAATTACATTTATTTTGGATCTTTTGCTTCATAAAATAATATAGGGAGTAGGTCTTTATAATAATAACCTGTGTTTTACATATTTAGATTTCTCTCTCAGAGGGGTTACCAGTAGTGTGCCAAAAATGAGTTTTCTGACATTTAGTTCTTAAGATGGATTGAATGCCACAACCATTTATGCTTCAGTGCATGAAGCTGTATAAATCATGGCAATGATTGGCTCAGCATGTAGATGTGCTGTGGGGATGTATATTTTTTCTCAAATCTAGTATACACCATATGTGCAAAAATCTTGAATCCTTATTAATGCAAAACAACTGACTTGATCAAGTGGACAGGATTAATGGATGGTTTTCTTGTTGTTAAGGTGAAACAAATTAAGGTTAGATTAATTCTGAAGTTTTAAAAATTTGTAGATTGCTTTGAGTGTGTCATAAAATAATTGTTTTTGAACTGTGTCACAATGAATGGTGCAATGTGAGAAATAAACAGCAAAATTTCAACGGTGAAGTTTCAGCAGAATGTCAGGTATAAACATTCTGAGTTGTCTGTAAACTACTTTCCAAAATAACCTGCTTATCTTGTTCAAGATGTATGTTTTGCAGAATTGAATTTCTGTCTTGGAATATGTCAGAACAGCTTTGATTAAGGCCATTACTGTGATTTTGTTAATAATGGTTACAGACTTGCAGTTCAGACAAAGATTTCACATTTTTTGTTGCAGATCATGCAGTAGAACCCTTTCCTGGTGCCATTTAGGTACTGGACTTCATAAATTTCCATTTATTAGCAAACTCTTTGGTATGTTATGCTAGTGAAGGACATAAATTTCATTATATACCATTTAGAGATTTTAAAAATTGAAAGAGAATAGGTTGATAGTAGCATTTTAGCCTCATTCCAGTACCCCAGCATCTTATTAGCTTTGTTGCAGAGTTAGAATCCACGTAGCTTGAAATCTCACTTTCCTGCCAGCTTTAATAGATGTTCCTTCCAGGTGGATTAAAGGTAGACACCCCATGGCTATACCTGCATGCAGCTCACAAACTACATCAGCCTCAGCTTTCTGCTTATTTATTGACTGTGGAGCTGACAGCTGGAAAAGCTCTCTCCGTTAAGAATCTCGTAGTGGAACTATTCTATAAAGATCAAGGCAGTGAAAAGGAGGGGAAAGTTCACATTTACACACCAGCTACCACGTACCTGCAGGTTAGTAACATGATACTTCCTATAGCATGTGACTTTGATGCTAGAGCTTTTGTGAGAGATACCTGATAGAACTGTCATCATACTGAAATAACACTTATTCAGCAGGCTGCAAGTAGCATGTTTGAGAAACTCATACACTGTGTTCCAGTTTATAAGAGAAGATCTTGAAATACCTGTGTTCATCTGTTTTCTGTGCTTGAACGATGAGCTATTCTTCATCTGGGGCAGTCACATCAGTACAGCTTTATTAGCTTTGGAAAAAGGTTAGGGCCACCACCTCTGCCCCTCTTTGGGAGGGGAGTCCATCATTCCCTGCACAAAGATCAAATAGGTGATGTCAGAGTTCTGCCTAGAAGTCTACAAATAATAATTACTATTTTCACATTCTTTCTCCCCTGCCATGAGCCAATAGTTTCAGGAAGTAGGAAGATTGGATCATGATGGAAGAAATGTTTAAAACTTGTTCCTTAGTGACATGAAACAGCTGAGACCATCTTTCATTTAGAAAATAGGAATAGCCAAACTTCTAAATTAAAAGTCCAGTGATTAAAGCATTCCCCTAAAGTTGAGGCATTGTATTTAAAGCATCCTCTGCCTGAGAAGCATGTAACTTTCCTCTTCCTGGAGAATAACCTGGCTAATAGGCTGTCATGTAGTTCCTGGCACTTGCTGCCCCTCGATATGGCACCGTTTCTAAAAATTCTCCAAGTGTTTAGTGCTCCATTCATATTAGAGTTCTGGTCTTGCAGAACAACTTTGCCACTGAGGGTTTTTTTGCTGCTGCTCTTCATCGCACTCTATCCTCACAGAATGAGTAACTATCTCTACAGGCAACTCTGCAGTATAAACAGATTGAGTAGGAGAAGTGGTAATCCTGTTGCAGGCTGGAGTACTGGATACATCAGTGATTTGAAACAGACCTGAGAAATGAAAGGTTATTTCTTCTGTTATGACATAGGTTTACTTCAGTCTCCCACAAACCTGTGAGAGAACCTTCAGTAACAGATTCTCAATGTAGTCTTCTGTCTAATTTATTTTAGACTATGCTATGCAATTCAGATTTAAAACTGATTTCATAACATTTGTTGTGCATTAAGCAATATGATAAACCTCTGTCACTATGCAAAGTGTAGATTTGTCTTGGAAAAGCTTAACTGCTTATCTGCCTCTGTAAACGAGATGAGACTCTGGAATATTTACACCCACTGCAGTTGTCTAAATCTTTAATTTAGGTTTATGTTCAAATCACTGCTTTATTCTGAACTGCAGCTTTCCCTCCGTAGATCACTGCTGGTTCAGGCACAGTGTGGAGGATTGTGAGAAGTGTGAGGAAAAAAAAATTGACTATTTTCAACTATTTAGCTTTTTCTCACTCTCTTGCTTAGGGGGGATAAAGTGATCTTTGAGATCTTTTGTTTGAGGCTATCTTGATGATGGAAATGCTGACACACTATTGCTAATAGTTCTTGTAATGATTGCCTCCAAGAAAATGCATTCTTTTCAACTCAGTTCTCTGCTGCTGGCATGGTAGGATTCTGCCTGTCCTAACTCAGCCAGGCCCTATTGTTCATCTTTGTTTTTCAGGCATCCACATTTAATCACCTTGGGAGAAATGTTCTGCATAGCTACAGTGAAGTGATATCTCTGTGGAATCAGCTTGTGAAGAATGAGATTCATCTGGTGAATAATGAACAAGACAAATTTCTCTGCTTTAAGATAAAGAGCACAAAGCAGGAATTTAACTTCACAGCCAGCTATCAAAATCTACCAATGGTAAAAAAGAAATATGAATGCAATTCCTTTAACTCAGCACTGTATTTTTCAGGTCTGCCACCTCCTGAGAGGTGTTTTTGCTAATGTTGAAACTTAAACACTTCTAGTGCTGCTTCTACTTCTGCCTGTTTTTGACAACCTGCGGTGTAAAACTAGGTTAAAAAAAAACACAAATGAAAGAACTTGTGTGGTGTAGTTTTGAGTACTTCTCACCTATTTGGGAAGCCAACTAGAGACAGCAGGTCAGGGAAGAGAGGACAAAGAGACTAGAGGCTAGAAAGAGAGCTGTAGATGTGATTACTTGCATTTTGATCACAGAATGTTAGGGGTTGGAAAGGACCTCCAAAGATCATCAAGTCAAACCCCCCTGCCAGAGCAGGACCAAGACTAGGGCAGATCACTCAGAAATGCATCCAGGCAGGTCTTGAAAGTCTCCAGAGAAGGAGACTCCACAACCTCTCTGGGGAGTCTGTTCCAGTGCTCTGTAACCCTTACAGTAAGGAAGTTCTTCCTAATGTTGAGGTTGAACTTTCTGTCCTCACACTTGAATCCATTGCCCTTCGTCCTATCACAGGGCACAAGTGAAAAGAGGCTGTCCCTGCCTTCTTGATGCCCAGCCCTCATCTATTTATAGACATTAATTACATCCCCTCTCAGTCTTCTCCTCTCCAGACTAAACAACCCCAGGTCTCTCACCCTTTCCTTATAAGGCTGATGTTCCAGTCCCTTAATCATCCTCATAGCTCTCCGTTGGACTCAAGTTTATTTCTGTCCCTCATGAAATGGGGAGCCCAGAATTGGATGCAATACTCCATGTGAGGAGTATTGATACAGATGTATGGCAGATGTAGAAGATTCTTCTGTCTCAGAGAATCAAAATATTTTGCCTGCTAGTGAACATACTAGCAGCCTGGGTTTATATACTATACCAGCCTTTACATCTATTCCACTCTTATTTTCATAATTCAGTTCATTTATCTTCATGTCTGCAGCAAAGGAAGGGTAATCAGCAGTTTGTCCTTCAAAGAGATACTCTGATCACTTTGGTCAGTTCCTTGCAGGATATATTAAAACAAAACCTGTTTAATCAGTCACACCATTCCAATCAGTTTTTGTTAATGTACTGGTATCATAGCTAAAGCTTGCCCATACTGCAAATAGGTTGCACTTAAGTGATACATGATAGGGTGTTTATCTTCTGCTGAAGTCAGTTTTCTAGTAATGTAATTTTTAATCCCATGTAAATGGAGATCAGGATTTAAACTGAAGCAGAAAGAGGTTCATCTGTGAAATGACAGCCTTGCTGCAGCCTGTTGAGCAATTTGTTTCTAAATTGATGTTCCTAAATATGAATGCAGTAAACCTGACCTTTCGTCTTCTGGTCTCATGAATTGAGTGCAGCCTAAGAAGACAAACTTCTCTGTGAAGACTGTATGGAGAGATTACAAAAGTCTGCCTGTCATGATGCAGTTTGAAGGTCAGATAGAAGAGATCAAGAAGATGATGCTCTATCAGAAACGTGGAACCCTCCATTTCAGGTTCAGTAATATTATTTTTATCTCTGCAGAATACTTGGGCATAGATTTTATGTGCATCTTGATGCTCTTGGGGAATATTCTGGGCTTTACAAAGAAGTGGTGCCACCTGCACAAAGCCTGTGCTTCTTCCCAGCTGGCTCTCTGAACTGGTTCAAGAACACTGACTTCATGGACTGGTTATTTAAATCCACTAGTTTTTGACCTCTTTGTTAAAATGATAGTGAACAAAGCTGTCAAAGGCCACAGGCCATGTTTGCTGTGGCATTGTGCTTGTTGTGGCATCGTGCCTGTTGTGAAGTCTAGGTAGGGCATACAACCTCCTTTCATGAAAACAGCAGGATTTGTGCTGTATCCAAACTTTGAAATGGTGAGAAGTTCTAAACTCCAGATCTTATTCTCTGTGCCACCCAGATGCCTTTTTTTCTAATACTTTGGAATAATATAGCCATTCTAAAGCCAAAGGTATCCCTTTTAAAACACATATTGAATGGTCTTGTTTATACTTTGGATTATGTTTCAGTTTCCTAATGAAAATTAGTATGCTGCTTCTAGATGTTGTCTGTCTCTGAATTTTCTCTCTTCATTACCCATTATCAAAACACAGCTTGAAGGCCTCAGTAAAAACATGTGCTCAGACTTGAGACATCTGGATTGTCTCTAGGGACATTTCAGCATTCTTAAGGCATAGTGGGGTCAAGAGGAATGCACAGGCTCCTTTAGGAGCCACTGTGCATCTTGGAGATAGCTAAAAAACTGTAAGATGCCTTTTCAGTAATAGAAAAAAATATTTAAATGAAGAAAGAAGAGCTATATCAGATATCCTGACATGTATAAAGGCAGTCCTATGTCTTTTTTTAAAAGCAAATGCATTTTTCCAGGACATCCAACTAAGTAAATGTGCAGAAATATGTAGTAAAGTCCATAAAATGGTACACTGAAGTAGTAAACTACTCTGAGAGCTATGTAGTGGCTGAACATCTGTTGCATAGGAGGATTCTTGGCATGCAGATATTGTTTCTATACATAAAAATGTGGTAGAAATGCAAGATTTTCAAAGCTGCCATAAGGTTCTGGACACTGTCCTTGTTTGAAATGAAGTCTCAGCCATGCAGGTGTATAACATGTATATACTGCTTATGCATGTCAGAATTTTAGAGCATTACCCTTTCCCATCCACTTCCAAGCCTTTTCTGAATCCTGCATGGAAACTCTTTATCAGAAATTCTGGTAAACGTGAGGTTTGTATGAAGCTGTAATTATACTCTAGTAATTAATTAAAGATCCTGGTTCTATATACATTACTTCTTTACCTGACAACATGATGATATCTGCAGCTGAAAATTTTGAAGTTGAACTCTCCATGATTTCTTTTTGTAGCTGTCTATTAAGATCTTTTACATTTTGCTTATTCCTCATTTTGTTCCAGGCATCCTTTTAATGTGCCTGTTCTGCAGAGCTTCCTCCTGCAGGAGACATTTACTGTTGACAAAAAGCAAAAGTACTATTTCTTGGAAACAAAAGTTTTGATAAATGGAGTGGATGAAACAGTCCAAACTCTTACACTTGGTTACCAACCTGAAAAGCCCTATGTGAGTTATAAAAGAATTTCCTTTAATCTTGCACATTAAAAAAGCCAGCAAATGAGTGATTTATGTATCTTTTGTTCCTTGCATTTTCTCTCAAATGTTTTTATAGATTTGTGCTGGCTTAACTCATCCTTATAACTACAGATTGCTACCCACAGATGTCGAAATATGCATTTTAACTCAAAGTCACCAAAATGTGAGTAAATTTCCTATTAAACTTAGTTAGGAGAGATTAATTACCCATTTATTTGCAGAATCACAGAACTGTCACAGTTGGAAAAGACCTCTAAGTTTACCTAGTTCCTTCAGCCTCTCCTCTTAGGACTTGTTCTCCAGGGGTAGTTCATTGTCTTTTCAGACCTAACTTGCTGTAGGTCTTAGTTCTTCAAATACTTCAACAAAAAAAAGTTCACAGGGCAATGATGTGGTTGGTGCCTCACTGATACAGTATTTTGTACAATAATAGGTTGTAGAGTAATATATGATAATAATGCTTAATATATTATTTTATCAGTATTATACATGAATATTATTAATGGTAACAAGTACAAGGGAGGAATGGATTCAGAGTTCTCATCCTTGTCCAGATGTAGCTATTCATCATTCTTACAAAATGCACTTATTTTTTCTTGCTTTGCTCATTTTTTGTTCCAAGCCATAATGTAATAGCTTGCAACTCTTTCATTTTTCATAATATGTGTGGATGAATTTTCTCATTTTTCATGATATGCAGGTTTAATACTGAATGCAATTCAGTTAATCACCTTTTTAACATATAGGCGAAGCTTGAGCTTGAGACTACCTTGAAGGTCAATAAGGAAGATGTTCTCAGTTTTCTAGTGAGATATCAGGACAAATCCAGTGAGGCAGACTTTAGACATCTTTTACACATGGATGTGACACATTCATTCCAGGTATTGGTGGCTTTGACTTATGGTATTCTATTTTTTATGTCTTGGTGTCTGTTTTACTGCACTATCTTTAGAATTATACTTGGTTTATGCTTGAAAACTTCCTAGTTCAATAAATTCCTGTCCCTGACAAAGGCCCTAAGTTTTATCTTAGCAAATTAAATCATAACTTCTATCAATAATGCCTTCTAAGAAACAAACTGACCTCTAATTTTCATATTTTTTACTGCATTTATTTTTCAATGTCTTTGGGTAAAAATGGCAAAATTTTATATGCATATTTGCTTATACACATCCTCTACTTCATGCTGAGAGCTCAGGCATCAAATCACATGAGGCAACTGATGGGAATGCAGTGATAAATTATGTTTACATTTTACTTTGTCAAATAGCTTGAGCTTCCACAAGCAGTGGGCCTAAGTGGGGAGCTGTTTTCCAGGCAGACTAAACCGGAATACTTTGACTATGGTGTGAATGTAAAAGCCATCATCAACAAGAACGTGTCTTCACAGGTCAGTTCTCTGATTACTACAGTCTTGTAGCTTTTCCAGTTCAAACACTCAGACCTGTGTTGAATGTCTTGCTTGTCCCATGCATTAGGAATACATGTCAACCTGGGAGCTGTTTAACTTTGTGCTATAAACTGCATTCTAACTACTTTCAAGCACGGGAACATGAATGAATGTGTATAATACAAAGATGGTCAATCATACAGGATTCAAGGGGTGTAGTGGAGATGTTTCAATTGGTAGGGAAATAGTTAGCTTTTTATGGTTAGAGTTTGTCTTGGCTAGATGGCTACATGCAGTTGGAATTAGGTGGCTTCTACTTTGACTGAAATGCCAAAAACTGTTAGAGTCGGGTTAAATTGTACTTAAAATTCAATGTAGTTAATAATTTTTTGTTGAAAGCTCTAGCATGGTAACAGGCTTATATGCAAAATCTAGTGTCATCTCTAGCTTTTATTAGCAACTGAAAAGGTTCTTTCACTAGGATTAACTTTATACTGTGCAGTGGGTTGAGGTAAAGATGGGGAGATCACTTTACCCATTACCTTCATGGACAAAATAAACTCAATTTGAGCAAAATTAATTTAATTCATTGCTAAATAGTAGAGTTGGATGGCGAGAAACAATGACAAAAACTAAAAACACTTTTCCTCCTCCACTTCCCTCCCTGCTTTTTCCCAGGGTCAACTTGTCTGCAGTCCTCCTCCTCAAACTGATGTTTCAGTATTGTCTGTTATGATCTGAGATCCTTAATGTCCCGTTCTCCTCTGTCTCTATATGTAGGCCCAGGCAGCCCTAAAGAGTTACGGCAAGAGCAATTTCAATGGCTCTCTTTACCTTCATTCTGATGGAAGGGACATGCTGATGTTGGAGGTTGACATGAATAATGGAAACAGGAAGAATGGCAGAATTGTCCAATTGAGGACTTTCCTCCATCAGGCAATCCTGACAAACCCAGAATCAATAAATTTCCAGCTCAAGGGCAAAATATTTCCCTCAAGGTAGAGAAATCAGAATCTTGGTTAATCTTGAAGCTGAAGAGTGTTCTGTGATAACAATGTTCCGTGTGTTTCTGTATAACTGTTTTCAGACAGCTGCAGCAGAAGCTAATGAGCAAATACCATTTTGTGTGTTATACCTGTTACTGAAATATTTTTGCTCCTTCTGTTTCATAAATTGCTATAATAAGCTATGTTAATGTGTTCTAGTTGCTTTCCTAGGATTTTGTCTAGAGACAACTTGAGTTAACAGGTGGTACTGTCCTGTTGGGTTTAGATCAGCAGGTTTTTTTCCCCATTGTTTGTCCTTTCAGAAGTAAGGAACTACTATTTACGTGCTATTCCAGTGGAACTGGGCACTTTGCAGGGTTTATTATAAATCTTTATTAAGCATTGTGGAAAGCTGTGAGGTGGCAGGGATGGGAAATAGAAATTTGTCCCTCCTAAGTTTCAGCTGTCTTCTAGCTGATTTTTTAAATTTCACAAATGCAAAAAAGTCCTGTGAAGGAGTTGATGTTTTTGAAGAGGTCCCGGAATTTACAGTTTAAAAGTTGGATGGGATAAGGATAATGAGGAAACAGAGTTAAAGAAATCATAAGTTATTACAACTTAGTTGAAGCTCATTAAATTTAAAGAAAAAATAAGGTAGATATTTCATGTGTTTCTGCAGCTTACTGACAGTTCTGGGATTCCACTGGTACATTGATTTGTTTAAATACCAGGATAGGCTGTAACAGCAATTAATTGCAGCTTGTTTCACAGGAAGTAAAATAGAACACTTAAAATTTCTGGAATGACAATTTTTGGGGTGTTTATTTTACAGGGAGAAAAGAGAAAAATGAAAGATTGAACATTTCTGAGGAACTGCTAAAAAGATGCAGTTTGTACAGACTTCAGTTGCTAACTGATGAAATAAATCTTACTTCTCTGAATGATGTAGTTCCAATTCTTCCCATCAAGTGAATTTTCACTGAGGTTTTACTTGTCATCAGTCTTTCAAGAGGGTTCCAATTTCTAGGAGGGATGTTTAACATTATAAAAATATTATTGCCTCACTTTTAGGTATTTTGTGTAGTATACTGGAGTCTAGAAGGTCAGACATTTCAATGGACAGGTTGTTGAAAGCAGTGTGAAAATTGTGTCTCAGTCTTATAGTTGAAGCACTGCAAAGAGTTTGTTGCTCCAGCAGCTTTCCCTAAAAAGGTCTACTGTGTTTCTCCAATACTGTTGAACTCAGAACCAAGATTCAGAGACATAAGTGTTTGTTCATTTATAAAAATCAGATGATGGTGGCATTTAAAGTTATTGTTTAAGATGAATTCTCAATGCTGCTTTTAAATCAGTACTGAAGATAAATTTCATATTGTGACAGAGGAGTTTATTTCCAACTCTAATTCTGTCCAGCTCTTACCTTTTTCTTTTATTAGGAATTCTAACATAAGCATCCAAGAAATCTGAAGAAAAATCAGTCTGTCAATCTGTGAGGCTTTACTGAGTAGTTTTACTGAGTAGTTTATATAGATACCTGGTGAATATCATATACTTACTGCAAGGCATCTGGTTCACTGAAACACAGCATTGGAACAAGCGTCCAGAAAGGCTGCAGAGTCTCTGTACTTAGAGATACTCAAAACCTGGCCACACAGGCTTCTGAGCACTTGCTCTCATTAATCCTGCTTTGAGTGAGAGGTGGGTTGTGTTGATAATCACAAACTAAGCAATTTTTGTCTCGGTCTTTTTAGACTTTCTGTATCTTCTGAGATGAAGCTTAATGAAAACGGGCTTCATGTGGATTTCATGGGAGCCAGGGAGCAGAAAGTTGGTTTTGTCTTATCTCTAAGTGGAAGAGTCCAACACACCTTTGCTGGATTAAAAGCCATACCTCATCATCTTTCTCTGAATGGCTTACTCAAGTGCAAAAACAACATTCATGATGGTACTTTTTTTCCTTTGTGTTTTACTGCTAAATCTGCAACTTCCTTAGAAGGAAGCTTCTTAATTTTCATGTATTCCTTATGGAACTGCATATAGTGCAGAAGAGAGTGTTTAGCATGCAAAATGAACTGCTGGTCATTGGGTTAAAGCTACTTTTTAGTGAACTAACAGAGTTTGATAAGTTTCATATTTTTCATTGATTGAGGGAAATAGTGTGTGGCATCCTTCCTGTGCAGGTCCTCTGAAATGTGTGGGAGGGGGGTGATTCCAAGGCCTTTACTCTTCTGAATGGCTATATGGGTGAAGTAGGTCACTGTAGAGCTCTAGAGGGATTGGCTAGCCTGGAGTTACATCACAGTCTCCCTATAAACTTTCCTTCTGAAGGTGGTGCAGTGTAGTTCATGGCCTAAAGGCACAAGCATCTTGGTGAATAAAAAGGAACATCTGCCAGAAATACTATTATGTAATTTGTTTTAAACACAAACACTTCTACTAGCAGAGAAACTCTCTCAGCAATAAACTGATTCACTCTCTAGATTGCGCTAAATGATCAATAAAAATAAGAAAATAGAAATTATTTTACTTCCTCCTGGTGTTAAATTAATGGTTAGTTTTTATGTCACTTATGCTGCTGGTTATTTCTGTCCAAAAGGACTCTCTCCACAGTAATCGCTTCTGCCTGTTACAGGTAACATCTATGTGATGGTCAACAAAACACTCTATGGACTCCTTCTCAGGAACAGAAATGCGTTTGGGAATACCACCGTACACAACATCACCCTTGCTGTGTTTCAGAATGGCAGTCAGGCAATCCCAATGGAGGCAAAACTCAAAGGGCACCTGGAGCTGAGTAAAGAGATGAACAGGGGGCTTGCTAGCTTCCAGGTGGATGAGAGAGCCCTTTCTGTAGATTTTTCCAATATCATGAGTCATGGGCACAGCAGACTCAGTGGGACTTTCACACATAATATCAGCTTTTTAAAAAATGCAGGTATGAAAAAAACTCTGACTCGATGGTGTGGTGTAACAGGGTGTCAAGGTGAATTTATCTAAATGAGTGCAGACCAGCAGAAATAGATGAGTTGCATTTGCTGACACCAGAACAAAATGGGATACAGGATTAGCAACATTCCTTTTAATATTGTTGAGAAAATACAACAAAATGGATACAAAATTATTTTAAAACTCTTTGAACTAGTTCAGAATAAATAATTTCTCTCTTGTACGTCTGTATTCCAGCATTCTGATCATTTCCTCTAAGCATATTTTTATGCCTGTTTTGATTTGGGCTAGAATTGAAACATTGAAACTCAGTAACTAACTCACTCTGAAGACTAAACTATGCCAAGTGTTTTTTCGTAAGAGAAAACAGGGGTTTCATGAAATGGATTTATCAACAATTTTGAATGGGTAGATTGCCTTTGTCCCATTTGACTGAAGAAATCTGTTCTGAAACTTTCTAACGACTGATTACTGGAGTTGGACACAATACCCACTGATAGATATCTTCTATTAAGAAAAGAAAAATCCTTGAATTCCAAAGAGCATGCCACATTTTAATATAACAATCCTTTTTTAATATGATTTTTATATAGTGGGTAGTGTCCTTTCTTACTATTAAGTGTAGCTAACTGGATGATAGCACTCTTTTAAAAGTGTGTCTTTTCTTATGAAAACTACAGAAACATTCTCTTAATCTGCAATACATTTTTTTCTGTATTTTACAATGATAGCCCAGAAGTTTTGTGTTGATTTTGCTTCCTTCCTTGTCAATAGGATTGCCTTTGGATGGCATTCTTACTGCCATATGTGAGCATGGCACAAGAAATCACACCATTACTATTGCCCTACAGAGTGACAGTGAAAGGATTACAGCTGTGTTTGGAGGTCACAGACTGTCCACAGATCTTCCTGAATACAAGCTATCTGTGAGTTTAAAGCACAACATCTCAAAGATAAAGAACCATGGGATCCCTTTTATTGTGGAAGCTGCTGGCTATTATGAGGTAAGAAGAGTTCTGCCTGTGGTTATTTTATTTCTGGTAGAACCATTTATAATAACTGTAGGTTATTCCACTGCACTTTATGTCAAAAGAATCTGCTTTTTTGAGATGTGCTAAATTACTATGTCATACTATGTACTTGTTATCTGAAGTCTTGGAGCTGAATCTAGACCAAGTAAGATGCTACATTCAGTTCTCATCTAAGTCAAGTGCTTTGCTGCATAGGAACAGGAGTCTTGTCTAATTTTATTTTTCTCCTATGAATGGGAAGTGGACAGGCAGGTCTAATGTATGATGTAGCCATCACGTGTCAGTGAGCCTAGGTATGGCACTGCATCTGGTATTGGATTTAATGAGCTCTGATGTCGTCCTTTGGATGTCTACTAAAGAGCAGAAGAGTGTTTAGCATGGCTTTCCATTTGGAAATCAATACCCACAGAAGCTGCACAGATCATGTTTCTGGTACAGTGTTGCTTGGCCACTCTTCTATCTGCTTTTCTGCTATAGATCTGTAAACAAAATTTAGCTTTTTTGCACCTCCCATAATCCTTCCATAAAAGAAGGGTTAAAATATTTTGCTGCTTCTAACATATGCTAGAAGGCTCAGGTCACTACCGTACTAACATCTGTGGTGAGTTTGGGCCACTCTGGTACAGTGAGACACAGAGGTGTGTGGAGGAGGCAGTCTGTACAGTTCCCCTTGCCCTGCTTGCTAGTAGTTTCACTGCTTTAATTGTGTATGCCTTAGGACTCAAATCCTCAAGGATGCTGATTACTCTCAACATGTTTTGGAGCCAGAAGGAATTATGGGTACACAGCATTAAGAAGGCCTAGCAAAGCAGGAAAAATCTCTATTTGAAATTAAGCCACTTCAGTGAATTTGCACTTATATTTTAGCAGTGCCACAGCCCTGACATAGGATGTGACATTTAAGTGTGGTGAAATGGACTCTGCCTTTGCCAGTCCTTGCTGGAATGTTATTTGTTTCTTTCCGTTATTTGGTTTCTTTTGTGCATAGAATTTCACCAAAAAGATTGCTGCAGGGATAACAACCACAGTGGAGATGGAACAACTAAAACTTGAAGTAGAGAAGAAAACCACTGACAGTGCTATGGAAGTTTCTCTTTCACTTCACCATGATGTGGGAGGATTGATTGACACTGTTCCACGTGTACTAGAGGTCAGCAGAAATCCCTCTATGTAGTGTATTTGATGTAGCTTTCCACTGCACGTTCTCAGCTGTCCAGATTTATTTCTTGAGAGCAAGCAGACAGGCCAGAAAGGAGACAGGTTGTCAGACAAGACCAGCAGAGAAAGCCTAAAAATTCTTTGCTTAGCAATAAAGAGCAGATTTGCTTTTTAAGATGTGGTGGGTAACAAAGCATTTATGTTATGGAACTGGAATGGCTTGCCCAGACACAAAAACATAGTCCCAGCTTTTTCTTCTTGCTAAAGCAGGGTTTTGCAGGTGGGTCACGTGGCTGTGGGTGCAAGGGTATTGACAGCTGAGTGAATAATAGTGGCGAGAGTTTTCATACAGCCAACAGCACTCCCCAAGGACTTCATTTTCTGCAATGGGGACACAGCTGATGACATTTGAAACTCTGAATGTCTACTTGTGACAGTGGTATTTTCTATGCCAAACATAAGAGATACCACTATCTCCTGTCAAAATCAAAGGCCAAAGTACCAAAAATAGCTCTTGCTAGCAAGAAATGGCTTCCTGCTGTTTGAAGATATTCTTCTTTCTTCAACTATGCTGATAATAATTTGGCATGATAACGCAAGATTAGAGACATGATTTAGCCTTAGATCCACTAAACTTTATCTGTTTGAAGCTGATCTCTAACTTATAAAGTTATGTTTTAGTATCTTCATGCTTTTTATCCTGAAAACAGACTTTTAGCTCTCTTTGTATTTCAGTCATCTCTGCTTTTCTTCATGATCTGAATCTGCTTTGTTGATAATGCCAACAGGTTTCTTGCAGTGGAGAATCTGCTAACAAAGAACTTTCTGGCTTTTGCAATGGAGCAATTAAATTTCATCTTTTTGAGGTACTGTCTTAATTTATAAACTCCACTGTGAACTACATACTCTTATTTACCACTAAGGGAATCTAAGTACTGAAAGCTGTCAGAGATGTAGAAATGGATTTGAGTTAGCTGGGAGCTTTTCACACACTTTCAGATTTTTTCACATAATATTCACAGTTTCAAACAGATCAGATCAGTTCTCCATCAAAAGATGTCCAAGTCCATGGGGAAGGTTATACTCAGTTTCACCATCATGTAATGGATGCATCACCATTGTCAACAAACTTGCATTCATGTGAAGACAGATGTCCACCTTCAGTGCACAGCTGTGCACCACGTGCAGAATACAAAGTAGAAGTAAAGGATGTTTATGGGCCCAGTGGGTGCAATTTTAAAGGAGACATTCCTGTGCCCTGCAGCAATCAAATGGTGCTGCTTCAGAGCTCAGCTTGCACCTACCAGAAAACTAATACCAGGAGATAATAGGTGTGCACCAGGCAAAAGGCAAGAGTCACATTAATGTTTCTAGATAGTCTCCAAACCCTATCTTCTGCCAGTTAAACTGAACTCAGTATAAATGGTCATAACATGGCAGAGAACATAATATCAACTGGACAAGGAAGCATAGGAGGCATAAGCTGAGAATTTCATTATTTACTACTTCTTACTACATTTTCTCCACTTTTTAGCTAAAACCATTTGTGACAGTCCTTGTGACTCTTGGACTGTTCCAGAAAGATACACCTTATCTGATTTATTTTTCAGAAGGTGTTGAAAACATCTCCCGTGAGTGACATACAGAAGATTGTTTCTCTCTAGAGAGATAATCACAAAGACTCTGATTCCCATATATGTTCTAATGACAAAAAAGGAATGTATTTTAGTTCTTCCCTAGTGTAACATGGGTACAATATGCACAATAACACTTGTCACTCCTGCTGAGGTCTGAGGGGAATTGAACACATTTTCACAGTGCTAGAACTCTATTCACTTATAGGAAAATCAGAAGCAATGATAGTAAAAGCAATAGCAGTTAATTTTTCTTGTATTAATAATTGTTTTAATGGAGTTGTGGAGTTGTTTTTTTTTTCTCTTATTCTTGTTACGGAACTCTGAAATAAAGATTTTAGGCTATCTCTCCATCTGTTTAGGCATTTATAAATATGCAGGATGAATACAGAATGGTATCAGGGTAGTAGGGAAATAGTTCTCTTCTAGTAACATAAGCATTTAAAAACAGTATATGGCCTGACAGGAAAACAGACTTGACAACAGTTTTTCCTGTATTTTTTTCAGACTCCAGCAAGAGTTTCACTGAATGGATCAATGTTTACCAGCAACTTTACTGTCATTTTCTTTGGACATATTTCTTTTGATGACATGTTTGCCTGCCTGCAACTTCATGCCACCACTGACATTCAGCCTCATTTACAAATTGACTTCCAGCATTCTTGGCCTTTGCTTCAGTCTCTGGGAATTGCCAGAGAGAACCAAGTGAAAGTGTCAGCCATAAGAACTGACAAGTATAAGGGTGTTCTTGCTATTGTCCTTGGGCCTTGCAGTTTAAAAGCTCTTGGAGAAGTTATCTTGGCAAGTAACGAAACAGATGCAAAATGGGTACTTACTTTTAGAAACAAGTGCTTCAGTCTAGAGGTAAGCCTAGATTGTTCTCTGTATGCCATTAGAGTCTGTGTATTTCAGATTATGAAGTGTCACAGAGAAATATGTCCTCATGCACTTTAGGGAAAGAACAGTTTTGGTCATTAAAGTTGTTCTGGCAGAGCAATGAATTAAAGTGCTTGCAGAGTGTATTTGAAGATGAGAATTTGGAGTAATACAATGGTAGATGTTACTGTTGTGGCCTTATGGCTGTAGTTGCTTACTAATAGCTTCTTAATTAAAATAATCTTTTGTCCTAGAATCTAATGAAAAGCATGTCCTTTCTGTTTGAAATGTTGTAGGTTTTCTTTGGGGTGACAACCTTTTTCTTCTACAGTACTTGTGAAAAGGTTGTTGTAGGCTATATTTTTTTCAACACACCATTTATTTTTGGTTTCTTTTTCTCATGTTTCACAGAGAAATTTCTGATTCCTTGTATGGTCCTTTCCAAAGGCGTACTGGTTCAGAAAGAAGAAATGCTTTCTCATTAATTAGAAACAACTTAGGAAGACAGTTGCTTAACCTTGTGTGCTTTAAATAGCATCATATTTTCTGTTGCAGAGGATGGGATTACCTCATGCTGTAACCTTTGGGGGCTCGTTTCAACAGAACATCTGCAACGTTGCCTTGTTAATGAACCTCCAGTGTGATGGCAGAACAGTTGATGTGCAGATAAACACTTCCTGTGAACATGAATATGCACTCCAAGGGATGCTCAGGCATTCAGTTCACTG
This sequence comes from Megaceryle maxima, assembly GCA_024605025.1. Lineage (NCBI taxonomy): Eukaryota > Metazoa > Chordata > Aves > Coraciiformes > Cerylidae > Megaceryle > Megaceryle maxima. The sequence goes on along the minus strand of JANHGN010004935.1, from coordinate 15,434 downwards.
GCTGAGTCAGCTTGGGCTGCCTTTTGAAAACTCTGTCCTTTTATCTGCAGCCACAGACTCCACCACTGAGGGCATTTTGTTGCTGCAGGCTGGCAAATGTAAACTTAAGGCTAGAGGAGATCTCTTTATTCAGAATAAAGCTGAATGGACACTGGAAACAGAATGTCAGCTTTTGCAGGTATCTCTTGGAGGTTTTTAAAGAGAGATTTGGGATCAAATGCAGGCCAAATTGGGTTTTAGCTAAAATAACAACGTTTGAGTGTTGGAAAGCCACTCTAAAGACAAGCCTGGTTTACAGCATTAAGCAAAAAAAGTGTCTAATGTTTCTTGCCCATAGGTGCTCCCTATAGAGTGCTGCTTGTTGCCTTCACAGACCAAGACTGCCCTCTAAGGTTGAACAGTTTTTATTTGAACAGTTTGTCAAAAAAAAAAAAAAAGAAAGAAAGATATTATCTGGTCTGTCACTTTTATCAACATAGAAGTTGTGAAATTTCTTAGGTTTTTTTCCATCTGGTCTTACTGACTACATTAGAAAGAATGGCTATTGCATATTTAGGGATTACTTCCATACTGATAGGCATTTATGTTTTGTGTTTAATTCCTTAGTTTTAACATTTTCAACTACAAAGTAGCAATAGAAACCCCAAAATGACAGGAAAGTGCATGTCATCCTTAGTGAAGAGAGAATGAAAACCACTTAAAATACTAAAAAGAATAGAATTTTCAGTGTTTTTACAAATACTTTGAAGGAATGAGAGGAAACAGTTCATTTGGAATATGGTACAAGACAAACTTGACGTTTTAGTATTAAAATAAAAGAATCCTTGTAACACCACATGCAAGGATGTCTGTTAGGCCCATTATTTTCTGTGGCCTGGTTCATTTGAAAATCAAGACTGGTCTGAATGAAGTAGAGGATGTGAAGTAAACCTTTCCACTCTGAAGAGACAAGCATTTTTTATTCTTCTAAAAGTAAATCTTCATATAGATACAGAAGTTGTAAATTCTGCAGGGTAGTTCTAAAATCTTCCCTCACACTTTCATAGGCCAAAATTGCTTTCTTACTGTTGGGAAGGAGTAAAATGGCAGCACAAAGATTGTAGGTTTTGTCTTTGATACAGTAGCATAAAATCTCCTTTCTTGCATGCTAAAAGGGGAAAGAAAAAAGACTCAATACCGACACATCTTAAAATGTATCTCAAAGGATTGTTTGGGCTTTTTTTTTTAATCTTTTGCAGGATCTCAGTATCCCAACTCAGTCACGGCTGACAGGATCTATTCAGAAAGACAAGTGCCAAGCAGAATTTCTCTGTGTCCTTGAAACAGAAGGCAACACTGCCCATCTGGAAGTGAGAGCAGAGTGCAAGCCAAAGATTACACTGGAAATTCAATTCAGACATGACCTCCCTCAACTGAAGGAAATCCCAAGGGAAAATAAGATGTCCATCACTGCACAAAACCAGTTAAAATATCATATTGGAATAGGAATGAAATTGGGTGCTTGTGAGCTTCAAATGAGTGGAGACTTAGACCCTGAAAAGAAGCTTCAGTGGAAAATGTTTACAGAAAGCAAATGCCAAACAATGAGGGTACTGAAAGGAATTTTTTTGCCTAACTCTTGAATTTAATACATCTAAACCAGGATCTTTGCACCTGCTAAGTCAAAAGAAAATGGTCTAATGATTTAATTGGTAGCAAAGAAACAAGAAAAATATTATCTTATAAGCATGAAAAATATTA
>JANHGN010004934.1:0-62993 GCA_024605025.1 Megaceryle maxima | reverse complement strand
CTTCAACTTAAACCCATTTCCCCTTGTCCTATCAGTCAATGCTCTTGTAAAAAGTCCCTCCCCAGCCTTCCTGTAGGCTCCTTTCAGGTACTGGAAGGCAGCTATTAGGTGCCCCCATAACTCTGCATGTAACTACCCCAGGAAGAGCCAATGGTCAACAACATCTTCATTTTCACAGGAAAATGTGGTTGGAGGGAAAATGGGCAAGTTATTAGGCCTGTATATACAATTATCAGGAGTGCATGTATGTATGGTCAATGAGTTGCATTTATGAAGTCAGTTCATCTGGGGCACTCTTACCTGGGTATTTTCCTCACCTTCAGTCCTTTAATAATCTTGCTTAACATTTCCTGGTTCTTAAATTAGTGCAAAGGTAGAATGGAAATAAGATGTATTTACACCCTGATGAGAGGTGCACCAGTCTCCCAGGTTCATTTGCAGTTACCACTTGGAAGATATTTTTCTGAGCCACATTACCTAAAAGTTAAAGTCCAGGGAACTGACTTTCTTTTTCCATGAAGACTGAAGTATTTATGATTTCACAGATCCTTGAAATTTCTTTTACATGGTGGTGATTCTGTTCAGTAATGTTATTTCACTACCCCCCTAGCCACCTCTGCAGATTCCTCCTCTGGACCCAGCTCAAGCACACCAGGGGCTGAGACACCGACTGCTCCAGGGCCCTTGACAACCCTCGAGGAAGGTGAGGCACACCTGTGTGCTGGGAGTCACTTCCACAGCACAAGACAACTCTCATTCTTTATGTCTCCTAACAATGGCCACTTTGCATCTTTCCAAATGACTATTGCATCTCTAGTAGTAAGACACCACAGTCAGAAATATCTATTATCTTTATTATGAAAAATTAAATTAAAGTCTTTTTCCCAGCAAAAATAAAGGGCTATGCATTGACTCACTGTCCTGCAAAGCCCACATCTACTTACCAAGATTTCAGTTCAGTGTTCACTCTTAATTGCTGCCAATCTCTCCTCTTCTTTGTATTTCCTCAACTTTCTCTTGGCCTGGGTTACATCTTCTGTGTCCACTATTGTCACAGAGGAAAATGCCACATCAGGTTCCAAAATCTCAGTCACAATTTGTAAAGGTAAGAGCAGCCATTTTGCAAGCTCTATCTAAAACAAAATATTCTGTTGATTTGGGTTTGTCAGATGGATTAAGATGTGACCATGTAAATCTGTGAAATACTGATGGCAGACACTACAAAAGAAACATCTTTGTGAAGGAACAACCTCCTTACACCATCTTCACTTGAAAAACATGAGGCTGTCAGGACATATCAGGAATTTAATGACATTTAATGACTAATACCTCTGAGCTTGTAGCTATAAATGCTACACTTACAATTTTATAAAGCGAAAGTGTTCAAATCATTGTGATGTTGTGTGTCCAAGAGTCACAAAAACTCCAGAAACATTAAGGAGCACAAACAGGTTTGGTGCTCACCTCCATCAGCTGGACTTCTGCCTCTCTGTTTTTTTAATGCTGTATGTAAACCTGCTTCAGGGACAGCTGAATGGTACACAGTTTGAACCACAGAATCTGAAGGCAATAATTTTATTTAATTTCTTTAAGAAACATGACTCAGGGAAAAAGCCACCCAGTCATAGTGGCAGTATAAATTTTGAGTCTGAGTGAGCTAAGGGAAAGCCAAACTGTGTGGAAAATGTATGCAATGAAGTTTTAATAAAGAGGGCTAAGAACACATTGCTTCATTCTCTCCAGTAGTTAGGAGGCTTTAAAAATCCAAATTTTAAATGTTTTTTTATCATGGTGTTATGTGATAATAGAGACTCAGGTGGAAGTACAAGGGATAAGTCTCTCTGAAAACCAACCTTCCTGTATTTTCACAGTTTTCTAGCAAAATGACAAATCTAGATAGTTTCTAATACTGGTTCATATTCATGTTTGGTTGCTCATTGTTCCTATTGTGTTTTTTTTTCCACAAAGCTTCAACAGATGATTCCTTCACAGAAACAGACCACCTGATCTCATCTGCCCCAGCCACAGGCAGTGCTGAGCCATCAACAACTGTGGTATCACCATCTACACCAAGTGAAGGTGAGGAACAGTCAGATGAACCCACATGCCTTGTATTCTTTAGGAGCAAAATGTCTCTGTCTCTGTCCTGCATCACCATGTCCCTCAGCATGTCTCTAAGATGCAAAGAAGTAGCTAGGAGACAATCCTGGGAATACCTTGGCTGCTTGCTCTGTTGATAGCCTCCTCACAGCTCAGTGGCTCCCACAATGGGGGGGAAATTAATTTATTCAGATCTTGGGTCCAGCCCTTCTTCAGTGCTGATCATGCTGCAACATTTGTGCATATGTCCCACCTTTCCCCATTCTCTGCATTGGAGCAACTCTTATTCTGGCATCTATTTTGTAATATACTTTGCAAGCTTTTAATGAATCTATGAAATAATTTCTTAGGAATTAAAAACATTCTTAAAACCCAGAATTTCACCAGCCCGGGCCATTTTGCACCAGCCATCAGCTGAGCTGGGACCTTCCTATTCATCACATGCTGTCCTACTTCTTCTAATGAAGCCGATACCACTAGGCTTTAAAATCCTATACAAATCTGCATCAGTGGATGTGACTATGTGTATTTTGCCTCTGAACTTGACAGATATTTTCAATACACACAAAAAATATTCCTTAGACACTATATTCAAACTTATTTTATTGATAGGCATTTTCTGCAGTGCCCACAGTTGCTCTTGGTTCTCCACAGACTCTGGGGAGCAAAAGAACAGGTGGCCATCCTCTTTAGAGAGCCCTCTTCAGAGTAGTGAAAAGCAATTTCCACATAATCTAAAGTTGGCTCTTTAAAGCTTTCCTCAGAGCTCATGATTTTCAAGCCAATTATTATATTCTTGATTCATTCATTCAAGCTCTCCCCATTATCTCCATCTTTCTGAAGTGTGCACCCACCGACTGAGCAGCTGAGGTCTCTTTAGCACCAAGGAAAGTAAGCAGCTCCCATGTATCACTCTGAGAGCAAGACTGAGACTGGATTGACTCACTGCAGCATTACCTATACCAACTTTCTGTGCCAGCTGGAAGGATGATTCTGCCTTTGTGCATTGGTTTTCTCTTTCCACTGAGCAGCCCATTCCCTATGTCTTTACTGAATTTCAGCTTGCTGAGTTTTGGCATTTATTCTGTTCACGAAGATCATTTTGAATTCTCATCATGTCCTCCAGAGAGTGCACAGATCTTGCCTTTCCTTCTGCCACTCTGTACCATTCCAGTTTCAGTGGCAAGGGCTGAGGCTCTCAGTATAGTACAGTAGCTGTGGCTGGCTGTTTAACACCCACACCATCTGTTAGTCCAAGATGCTGCAGAATGTGATAATTTCTTTCTTTACAACCTTTTTTTTTTTTTTAATCACTGCTTGTCTTCTACAGCCTTACCTACACTATCAGAAGTTCAGACCTGTGACTCAATACCAGTGGTAGCATCACTGGAAAGTGTAATACAGATTTTCTTACTGCTCCACCCATTAACTTTATTTTGAATGATACTTTCATGTTCAAGAACTAGGATCTATGCACTGTAATTTCTACAAGCATTTTATTTAAAAAACAGAGAAATCTTCATCACAGTGAAAAAGAAATTTTAGTCTGTGTTTTTCTACCTTTTTCCCACCAGTCGTTTCACTTTCGAAAGCATAGAAATGAAAATTTTCCTACTTTGATAAATATTTTACAGGGCATTGGTCAGAATTTGCTGCTTTCCCTACTTATTGAGCCTGGGCTCTATTTGGGCCGAAGGAAAGGAGTTTGCACTTCTTTGAACACCCCAGTGAAACTGAGAAATGAATGTGGTTCCTCAAGGTTTACTTTGATTTGCTTGGCTTTTAGAAGTGGAATGTGAATTTCTTAAATGAGTGATCTCTTGCCTATTAAGCAGGCTTAAGGAACAGTATATGGTGTATGTATGGTTTCCTAAGAATTACTATGGAGCTATGTGCTTGCAACTAAGTGCTTTGACTGTATTTGACCGAGTACATGAGCAACCAATTTCATTTTATTTATGCACATGGTGTGTAACAGGGATGCTGTTCAATGGTTAAAAGGGGGGGAAAAAAAAAAGAAACCAAACAATAATCTCTTTATTTTCACTTGTACATACTGCAGGTAAACTTTCGTTTGTGTTAAAGTCTCAGGAAAACAAAGTGCTCACTGAATCTCTTGATTAAATTCTCCACTTAGCTAAGCACAAAGCATTGATTTTGAAGAGATACAAGTATTATTTTCTTTTATTAATTTCCTGAAATTAAAAAGTTGCTTTTCAGCTGTCTGTGGAAAGCCCCACGAGATTACATTAAAGATTCTTGGGACTGATACCTAATCAGTCCTTTGCTTTCTGAAAAAGTGCCCCCAAAAATTTCAGATCTATGTCCATAATAAAATACTTCATTTGCTTAGAAAATTAATAGGAAAGAAGCCATTTTTAATATCAGCTGAATCACAAATCTGCCTGTAATTTAAATCAAGCTCTGGATCTAGTTACAGAATTTTTAATCTGCCTCTTTCTTGCTCTTCCCATGTGCATTTAGATAGCTAAGGTAGTCCAGTTCTTAAACTTTTTATTTAACACCTTCCACCACTTCTGGTGAATGCTCAATGCCTGGATCAACAGGTTAATTATCTTTTGTCTTGATTATCTTTTTTTTCTCCCTCTTTTTTTTCTCTTCCTATTTGGAAGTCATGTAGAAGTTTAGACAGATTTTGGAAGTAAACCAAGCACTCTGCTGCTGGCATTTCTTTACAGCTTTTGCAGAAGTAAATGATAAGCAGCGTGCTTGGATGGAAGGAGCTTTGATCATGGTCAGCAAAAAGGAATTAAGGGAAAGAGAGTCCTGGGAAACATGGTTCTCATTCTGAATGGATGTGCATTAGTTGGTTACAAAGGGCTGCCAGGTGACAGCAAAATGTCCCAAAATGAAAACCTTGTAATTACTGACCCACCAAGGAGTAAGACAGGTGTGTATACTCAATACAGTTTATGATGGCCACAAACTAGGAGGGAACTCAATTATGTTGTCATCAGTGTCTCTGATTTCTTTCTCTGAAAGAAAAATACACTGCAGGCCCATAAAACTAATTTGGAACTTCAGATTTCTAGAAGCCTTTTCCTCTGAAAGTGAGACAAATGTGTTGAGTATTCCATAAGTACCCAGCTCTCAGAAATGAGCCTGGTCTGTAGAAATAGCTCTGCTACTATTCCGGGCAAATGATGCTGTGCCAACCATCTGTTATGCCAGAGGGTTAGCAAGGATGGGAAAAGATGAACCAGGCATTATTTAAAGGAAGAGTTAAAAAAGAAAAAAAAAAAGAACCCAACCATATCCCAGAAAAAGGTTGGCTCTGGGTGTTTCTGTTCATCCTTTAGACAGCACTACAGTATAGATCAGAATGATGGTAAAGAGAAGGACAGAAACCTTCCCTTTGTTGCACAAAGTGGCATCTAGCTGCATGGGTGAGGGTCATTCTCCTGAGAGCAGCACCTTGTGGAAGAGGACCATGTCCATGCCTGTTGGGTACTGTAAGTAGAAAGCTGGGTTTGAGCATTTATAATATCCTCCAACACCTCAAATTCAGGGAAAGATCCTTTGTCAGCACAGACTATGTTGTGGGATACCTTGTCCTGTCTTCACTGAGGTGGTACTTGGCCTGAAGATTTGTGTTTGATTTTTTTATTATAATTCTCAAATCCTTTGGCTATTTGGAATATCATTGTCAGTCTTACCTGATGCCATTTCCTATTCTATTACCTGACTGCTTTATGCATTACGGTTTGAATCATAATTTTACATCATCACTTACCATATTTCTTTCAGTCCTCCTAGTCCTGGTTTCCCATAAATTATGAACTATGACTATCAAAGCAAGTCTCATTTTCTTGTATTTCATAGGAAATTATTTTTAGTAACTTCCTTTAGGATTTTTCTAAATCACCTCCAAGTTTTCCATCAATTCTGTAATCTGACTGGATGCACATGTGCAGTTGGAGAGCCTGAGTCACAGCAGCCTCTGTGTGGCTGATGCTATGGCCAGTGGTGGTCCATGGACAAACCTCATCCATGTGTCAGGCACTCTAAGAGCCTGGGATGACCAATGTGAAACATTAGCTGTCTGAAGGGCATTGTGGATGAGACCTGGCACAGGGAATACCAGTTAACAGCTCAACCTGAGGATACCTTTCCCTGGTGAAATATCAAAGCAAATTTTAATTGAGTTAGGTTTTTCAGTAAAGGCCTCAAGCGGAGTTAAACACGTTACCCAAGCAGACATGTAGCTCCTTGGTGAGTATTTCCCACATCTAAACCAACTTAAGATGCCACCTGCAAGGTAATTGCAACCATTAACAACTGACATTTAAAGAAGAGTTTGCAACCTTCTCCTTTTTGATGATGATGCTTCCAGAGATGAATGGGCTGCTCTGTGTCACTTCTGCTTTCTCTTTTTTTCACATCATAACTGAAGAAAGTTATTAAGCATCCTCTGTAGTAAAACTAGAAATTCACTTTTCTGTTTCCTTTCTTAGAGCCAGTTACTCCTCCAGTCACAACAGAGCCCACTCCAGATGGTGAGTTCTCCCTAGATGGGTCTTGCAAAGCTCTCACAGCTGATATATTTTATCAGTATTTAAGCACCAGCAGGAAGGAAAAAATGTAATAGGTAAACATTTCAAAGCAAATAAATGTGTGTAAGATGAGTTTCTCAGATACTCAAGGCTTATATCAGAGTTTTGGTGTCTGTAACAGCAAAATATACTATTGATATATGTCCTAGTGATACTGGTATCAATAGGAATGGTTATGTTAGCTATGGACATATACCTCAGAGTCTGAAAGAGAAAAAAAATCTAGGGAAAAAGTCTTTAGATTTAGCCCCAGGTATACAGCACACTATAAGAACAAGGATTTATAACAGCTGATGAACTGACACCATGTGGCTTGGTACAATAAGATTAATTCAATGGGTTTGCTGCTTTCTGTGCAACACGACAAAGTTGGCTTTTGCTATTTGATAAATGCACCTGGAAAGCCCATTTCTGAGGCTGCTGAGTGCCCATGTGGTTGCCTCTGCTTTTCTGAAACAAGCCAAAATTGACGGCTTTTTTGGGGGGAAGGCACAGGAGATGTTCTCCTGGATAACATGGTATGCAAAGGGAATGAGTCCTCCCTGGAGCAGTGCTCTCTCAGGGGGCTGGGTATGCATAGCTGGGTATCCACAAGGCAGATACTGGTGTTATCTGTAAAGGTACTCACCTTTCCATCTTATTTAATGGGAATTACATTTTCTAAGCCATTCAAGCTGGTATGGCTAAAAGGAGGAGCTTGGTGCAAGACTGGAACCACTATGGCCATGCAGGGAGAGGACAATAAGAGCCAAGAAGGATGGCCAGGGCCACCGTGGTCACAAGTGGAACCCTCACCCCACCAGCTCCATACATCCTAGGGCTGTCTTATGCTTCTAACAAGGAATTCCTCTGTCTGGGTGTGGGAGAAGCAGAGAGGGAAGAGCAAAGCTATAGGCTTTTTCTTCCAGAGAGAGCCACCAGTAGGTTTTTGGAAGACCAACCTGGAATCTGCTTTTGGGACAAAGACTATTGCTGAAAAGTCTCAAGTACTTGCATCAGTTTTATAAATGTATTTTCTTCTCTTTATGAATTTGTACTCATTTTCAAAGATCTGCATCATATTTATGTGAGGAAAATTAAGAAAATTTCTGATAGCTGAGGATATAGAAGGAAATGGTTTTGATGAAGGTTCTGGCACTAGATGAACGTGCTGTGTCTGATCCTAGACATCCAGGGCAGGCTGGCAGGCACTGCATCTTTGTGGATGGAGCTGTCTCATAGAATGGTTTGGGTTGGAAAGGACCTTTAAAGGTTATCTAGTCCAAGAGAAAGTGAAATCCTATGGGGAAGTGATACTCGTGCTGTGCTGTCATATTGTATTATGAGATAATGAATAACAATAGCCATGAGACATATACTCCTAAAGAAGTGAATAAGGCTTCTGCTACCCCTCTGAAGAGGCTCATATTATGACTTCAATTTTATTTTTGTTATTTCTTCCCTTCTCCCCTTTTTCTGGTACCATACACCACCTTAGTTGATGGCTTCTGACAAATAATTCCAATGAATATTTGAGAAACAATTGCACCAGATCTTTGATGGGCTGTAGAGAAGCTGGAAGCCCCAGGAGAAGCATTTCAGAACTAATTTTCAGACTATCAGCCTACACCCCTAATTCACTCAGTCCTGCTCAGTCCACCATACTCTGCCATGCCCTGTCCAGCTGCACTATTTGCTTCCCTGCCCAAGCTCAGGGTCTCACTGGGGGGTTTCCCAGAGGTGATGCACACCGTGGCACTGGCTGTGTCACCCCAGTGTGGCTGCTCTCAGCCATATGCAGCAACACTCAGGCTACATTCAGTTGTGCAGCCAGGTGCTTTGTGTGGTATTGCAAGTGGCTGAGGCTGCTGCTATGGATCTGGGGGCAAAAATATACATTTAAAATACAACATTTATTTTTGTCTTTTATTTCTCCCAGTAACAGTCTCTTCTACTCCTGAACCAGCGGATGGTACCACTTGTAAGTAATGCAGCATTACTCTGCCCTACATGCATAGTTGTCTGTCCAAGTTGTAATCATGTATTGACTGGCTCTCAGTCTCCAGTGGGTGTATCATCTCATGAGTTTAACCATTAGCTTCAGAAATAATCCAAATCACCTCTTCCTTGTCTTCCATACATAATAAAGAAGGGAAAGGGGTTTGGTATTAGTATAGGCGAAATACCTGAACTGCTGAAAGCAGTAGGGAAGGGGAAACCACGGAGCCAGACACACCCTACACCAGTGGAAATTCAAATCTGCCCTCGATCATCCCACTCCAAGAAAACCATCCTCCCTGAACCTCCCAAAGCTGCATCCTCACAGCTGCACAAACTGGGCAGGAATGACCAGGCTCAATGCCTACCGAGGTGGCAGCTCAGACCTCACCACCATCAATGCAGCACACGCATGGCCCTGTGATGAGCACTGCAGATCAGTAATGAAAATTCACCTCGTTACCCCTCCCCCAGCACCAAATGGTTGTTTAGCAAACATCCCACAGGTTCCCAGGCCTTTTCACGCAGCAGGTTAGAAGCTTGCTTGTGCTCTGGGCAGGCTTGGTCAACACCTGCCCTGGGCTGCAGCAGCATCTTCCAGGAGCTGTGGCTGATCACCACTCGAGCGAGACCGGTGAGGCTCCTGTGGTTCAGGTACCTCGTGCCTACCCAGTGTTGGGACAAGGGCTAACCTGCACTTTTGTTTTCTCTCATGTCTCGGTCCAGCCCCTGAAGAAAACACGACACCTGAAGAAGCAGGTGTGTATGACTTCACCTTTAGTAGAACTGGTCTAATGCTTGATCCTGGGAGTAAACTACCAACCCCTTCCCCATTAACAGTCCTTGCTTTGCTCACACAATAATGGAAGTTACTGAAGTCTGGCTTCTGCTTTCTCTTTGACAGCCCCAACTGAATCCACAACAGCTGAAAAAACAGGTATTTATTTGAACTGTGGTGTGCATTTTACTATTTTTCATGTGAGTCATCAATGTATTTAAAAGATGGACAGTGTTTAATTTCATATTTTCTCTTCTCACAGTAACAATGTCATCTGCTCTGACAGTCTCTCCAACTACTGAAGCACCAGCCACTACTACTTGTAAGTAATGCAGCATTCCTCTGGTTGACATCCTTAGCTCTTTGTCAAAGTCCTGATCTGCTGACCTGTTGCCATGGCTCCATGTCTCCATCATGTGCATAATCTCGTGGATCTAGTATGGAACTTGAGATAATTCCTTTGGCTGCCTTACAAATCAAAGGATGGAAAATGCTGTTGGTATTGATACGGGACAAATGCCTGCACTGATGAAAGTACTAAGGAAGGGGAAACCACTGGGGCAGACAAACTACACCAGCATAAATTCAGATTTGCTCTGGATCATCTCACTCCTAGATCCAGCCCCCCTGTACTTTCAAAGCTGCTGGAAGATGAATCAGTGGGAATCCTTAGGTTTTTTTCAGTAAGGTTTATCTTTTGAAAAACTTGAATTGTAATTTCTGCTCATTAACTGAAAACATTGTGCCCCAGACACTGAGGTTTTCTTTTGAAGTCTGGCCTTATCAGCTACACATTGGTAAAGGGCATGTGGCTACCTCAGTAAGACACACACTTGTGTTGACAACACACAAGAAACTGAGCTTCAGGTGCAAAGCACACCTTGGAGTGCATGACAAAGGAATAAACACAGTTCAGTTTTGCTCTCATTAATGCTAATAATACGTCATCTTTAGTATTTGAGCCCCTAGTTTTCTTAATACAAGCCCTTTGGCAAGGACAACTTTATTCCTCAGAACTGCTGCATTTCCTAATCTTAATGCATTCAGCTGATTACAATGTAAATTAACTGATTACATAAAAGTACACATTTTCCTCATTCAGTCTCATTTAGCTTCTTTTCCCCCTTTTTTTTTTTTACCTTAAAAGCCTATCCAAAAAGAGACCCACAACCTGCAAACCCAGGTAAGGTATTCTCATTCTTTCCTCTTTTTAATGACTTTTCCTAAGGGCTCTATATGTTGGGTAAGGGACATGAGCTGGGAAAGCCTGTTCAGCAGGTGTCTGAGTGCCGAGGAACGGGGGAAGTGGGAGAAGCCAAAGAGCTTGGGGATGTCACAGCTTACCCAGGGACCACACACCATCAAACTGGGGCTGGCAGCCAAACCATCCTTGGTAGTAAGTGTCAAGGGGAGGAGCAAGATTGTGTCTGCATTATTTATGGGGGAAACAAAACAAAACAAAACAAAACAAAACAAAACAAAAAACAAACAAACAAACAAAAAACTAAACAAACAAAAACAAACAAACAAAAACAAAAAAAAAACCCCAAAAAAAACCAAAACAACAACAACAACAACAAAACCAACATTTAAAACATCCACCTGTAGCCTGCTAGTCAGTGCCTGTGTGCTATGCAGGGGTCCCAGGCAAAGAAACAGCTCATAATCACGGCGAGCTCACCCCCTTCCCTGGAGAGAATGGGCAGACAGTGCTAAATTATGTAACTCAGGGTTAGATGTAGGAGGGAGTAATGAGCTTTTAATGGTCAGAGAAAGAGAAATTCTTTTCTTCTCCACTCCAGGTACAGCAGCAAAACCCACACTGGCATTTGCAAAGCACGCCCATGTTTAATATACGCTGTGTTTTACTCTACACCTATGTATGGTTTATTAACATTAAACTGCTGCTTTTCCACTAGACCTTACTTACCTGCCTCAATACCTGCGGAAGCTGTTACTAAGATACTTAACTGGCCTGTGCCGACCAAGAAGGCCTGGGATACAAAGTGTAAAAGTACAAGGGTGAGTATTTATTCATGCTCGTGAGGTGTCCTGGCCAAACTGGGGCACCCCGGATGTGTTTTACATTTATACATCCACCTCCATGTGTGATATTTATATATGTTTTGTTAAACCAACGTGCATATCCAGATGCCATAGAGTCACACCTGCGTTCCAGGGTTCTGTGCTACATTTAGAGACGGTAGAAGGAAGGTTTCTTGTATGGGCTTAGTGACCATGTCACAGTTTTTGTGTGACAATTACATGCAGGTTTTTTTATCCTTTTTCTTTTCTCAGGTGTGTGAGGGACCTGAGCTGTGGAAACTACGTTTTACCAGGCCAGAGGATTGTCCGGTTCAAGTTCAGAGATCACATATACCCAAGAGTTTGCCTACGGTGCAAAGTACTCGCATGCAACAGCTACAGTTACCCTTTCCAACGCCACCCGATCTATCTGTCGAGAAGCAAACGAAGCACCAATGATGGCGTCATTGTTATTATTGTCTCCACATAATAACAGCCCCAACCACTCTGCTTCTAGCCACAAGATTATATTGATCACTCACATGCGTGATCACTCTGTTGCACATCTGCTACTCATTTCTAAATGTACGTTATACCAGGAGGTGTAAATCTAAAGGTATTTTAATCTTAACTGTACTTGCGTTCTCTAATTTCAGATCTTTTGGGTCTGTATTCCAGATCTGTAAAACTCTTATTTCAGTAAATACTCGTAGTGACAAAGACTAATGGGATCAGCTGGCTCATTTTTTTCATCAGGACTTTGCTTCCCTCTCACAGTTCTTCCAGCTCTCCCAGATAGCTCAAATACTCAGCATTCAAGGAAAACGAACCTGCCCTACAGAAGAACACATCACAGTGCTGCTTTCTGAGCTCACAGAGACATAAATCAAAGGATAAGCAGCCCTCGTAACCAGTAATGTCTGAGCAATTACCTTGAACAGGAATTCAAAAAATATTTGGAAAAAATACTGTACATGTACTGAGGTATAATCTCTGCAATACCTATAAGCTATTATAATGATTCTATATGTCAGGTTTTATTACTGGAGATTAGAACCATCAAACACTGTACATCTACATTTACTTCATTATAGGCATTTGATTCATCCTTTTTCTTTCAATATCTGTTCAAATGATATCACTTTGAGCCAAGGAAGTATTTCAGCTCTTTAAATTGTCCTACTCAAAATGACTTAGTGGGGAAAAAAAAGAAAAAAGGAAATTAATAGTTTTCAATTCATTATAGAGAAAAATATCTTGTCAAATGCAGAGTTGTACAGGAGTACTGCAGTCCTCCCAGGGAAAGAGGTGGATTACATTTTGATAAGCTGCTGAACTTGGCCTGACTGTGAAAAGCATCTTTAAGGCCAATACTCACTTTCTATATGGTGTGTGTAGGTTACTGGTGAGATGCCCTGTACTTAATAAGGATGCCTACCACCTACAGGCTGTGCCACACAAGACCCAAAACTCCACTTTTTTAGCAACTTTTCATTTGCTGCTTCATCCCTTCAAAAATGGAACTAGAGTCATTCAAATTCAGCTTCTCCATGAATATCTTGGCCAGCTCTCAAAAGCCAAAATCATGCAGATCTCCCCTAAAGGGTCCATATCTAATTAATCTCTTACCTGGTGGTTAAGCCTTGACATTGCCTGAGCAGGATCATTGCCAAAGCCCTCATCCTGCAGGACCAAAAGGCCTGTCCTGAGCCAAAGCACTTCCTAATCAGACTTAGTTCATGCAAAACTCCATCCTGCTGCTCTGCTTCTCACAGGTAATGATTTAAAGTGTTTGAAATCACATTTTCCCTGCTGTTGCAAACCTGGCTGCAGGCACTGAGAGAAAGTGCCCATAAATAACAGTGTCACAACAGTTGAATCCTTGTTCTTCTATACTAAAATGCTCACTGATTTGCTTTGAGGATCTGCTATAGTAAAAAACCTTCCCTAAAGTCATTCACATCTCATCTGCAAGGATCTTCATGAAGACTTGCTGGCCATTTTCTTTTGAGGTAGGAGAGGAAATTCAAAGCAGGCCATTAATATTTCAGCATCAGCTGATACCTGAACACAATCACGCTTTCTGAACATGGGCTTAACACACAAGATTTGGAACCAGTCTGAACACTCAGATTTTGAACACTCAGAACATGGGGTACATGAAGCAGCAGCACAGTTTAGAGGCTTCTCTGTGCAGATGGAGCTGCCAGCCATCCTCAAGTGTGAGCACAGGCTCAGCCCTTCAGAAACGTTGGGATGCTGCTTATCAGTCCAGTCCCTTAGTACCAACTCCAGCACAAGAAAATTTATTTCCTAATTATTCATATTCAAGTAATTCTGAACAGTTTGACTACAAACCGGAGTAAATTACCAGAGTATCACAGCCATGGGCATTTTTTTCTTGGTTCTGATGGACACAGCATTGATTGGTAGGGATCCACACACCAGTTCACACACAAACTGGATGCTAGAATTTGAAAAATCCTTGCAAGTATGTGCGTGGGTTTAAGAAATAAAAGGCTATACAGGGTAAATGCAAACTGAGCATTTCCAGAAGCTAATTCAAACACTATGCAACATCTGTACACGTGGATTCAACATCTGTTTAAAGACAATGGTGAGCTGCAATCAAAATCCTTAAAGTAAGCTCAAAATCAGAGAAAATTGTTTTAAAGAAGGCATAAGACTGACATTAGAACTACAGGATCATTACAGATGCATCATATTTCAGCTTGATCATTAAAAAAAAAAAAAAGAAAAAACAAAACACAACAGTTTTGTACAAAACCCTTCTTCTAATGAAAGAAAAGTACCTGGATGTGTCTGAAGGTGATCTGCATTGCAAATTTGACTTTTCTAGTAAACTGGAAAGCACAGGTGGTTGCACAGCTGTGGGATACTCACTCCCTGTACTGGGAAGAATCACAGAGGCAGGTTCTGGTGTGAGCCCTGGCTGCTCACACGCCACGCAGGGACTGCAGCAAACCAAGGTCAGGGTAACAGCACATCTCTGGCACTGGCACCATCGCAGCCTCTAGAAGCTTTAAAAGTTGGGTATTGGCTACTGTGGTAGGAAATACTCTGGATTTCATGAGTTTTGGTCCTTATGGAAAGACAAAGTAAATACATTGGAACTGTGTCCTGGTTTGAGTGAGAACAGAACTAATTCTATTCAGTGAGTTTACTTTTCATCTCGGTTCTTAGTCCCTGCACTGTCTGAAGTTAGCAGTGTGTTTTCACAGACAGTGGCTGCTTCTAGAAGTGATAATACCCCATCTTTAGAGTTTGAACCAAGGGTTGGTGTGCAGACCAAAGTGTCTGCTGGATCTTGTGCACCACGTGGGGGATGGGCAAAGTAAAAGGCAGCACCTGCAGGGAGGAGCAGACAGGGCAGGTGACCCCAAACTGACCGATGAGGGATTCCATCCCATATACATCATATTTGGTATAAAGCAGAGGGATGTGGTGGGTCAAGCTCTCAGCTCAGCTCTTTCAGCTTCTTTACTGGTCGGCATCTGAGGAGGCCTCTGTCCATTCTGCCTTCAATCCTGATCTGTGTGTTCTGAATCCAGTACCAGATTCCAGCTCCCAAACACAGCTTCCATCTGCTGCTGGGACCAGTCTGGGACTCTCCCAGTGCCTGCTCCACAGCACCAGTGATGACGGTGATGTAAGTGCCATGGGGGGCAGGGAAGAGTTGGGTTCAATACTGGGTTTACTTATATCTGTATATATTACATATTTATTATTTTCATTCAAGCTGTTCCAGTTTCCTTTCCTAATTGCTAAGTCTCTCTCCCTTATTCCCTTTCTCTTCCCCTTTGGGGAGGGAGGGGGGTTAACAGAGAGCATCTGTTATAGGTCTAGCAGACTGCCCTGACCCTAAACCATGACAAACAGATACCTAGACTCATGCTAGAAGGCACTGAGGCTCTTAGGACTGTGCTTGTTTCTGTACCTCAGGAAGGAAAGGCTGCTTTTTTTTTTTTTTTTTTTTCCCACCTTCTACTGTAAGATGAAGAAAAGTTTTATCTGCAAGGTGGCTGCAGAGCAGTCTTTTTCCTTTGTATCTGTGACTAACATAAATCTGGCCTCATTAGTCCATGAAAGCTTCAGCAATCAGAAACTATTGCTCCTGACAACTCTATTACAATAGTCACACTTTACAACCTGAGGAATCCTCAGCAAGGACAGGGGAACAAGTATAACCTAAAGGGACAGGAGTCGAAATGAAGATAGGGAAAAACAAAAAAAACCAACAAGCTCTTGTTGACCAGAGCAAACTGCTGAATGTGTCTGCCAAGGGAGTCCAGCAATCCCCTCCAGAACATTCCTCCTCACATCAACACACCCAAACAGCTGCTAAAGGAAACCAACTGAAAAATGGGCTTTGAACCCTCAGTCAACCACAGTTCTTCTCACCTCCCTTATCACTTATCTTCTTCAGTAGACTGGGGTTGGATGCTGTTTTAGTAATTTAACAGCATTGTACAGAGCTGGGAAAAACAAGCACCATATCACATGAAAAAGAAAAGCACATTCATTGTACACCCACAAGTAAAAATAACACCCTAGCTAATTGCTGTGGTTACAGTGAACTGCAGCTAACAAACAGTCCACGTACAATAATTGTTTTAACAACCCTGTAAATTCTGTTGTAGCTGCATTAAAGATGACACTGTGGTAACCTACCTACCACTTGAACACTATGGAAGACTCAAATTTAAAGCCTTCGAGTTCCTGCGGAGCTCTCCCTCAGTTTATCTCCAGTGTGATATTTTAATCTGCGACAGCAAAAATGCAAACTCTTGCTGTACCAAAGGGTGTATCTGCAGGCAAAAAAAGAGCCATTTCATCATACAAGTGGAGAACTGATACCATAGTAGGTCCCATCCGCCTGAAAAGAGAGCTCAGGTCTGTGGGTCACTCAGGTAAGAGGAATACACAAATTAAGTTCTTCCTTGGTGTGTTACTTTCCTTACACTAGTAGGTAATTTACGCTAGTTCAGAACTAATGTGGCATCAGAGCAACTGGTTCAACAAAGTTTGAGATATTTGAGAACACAGAAGTGCTTTTCAAACCACCAGACTGATGGCCTTTTGGATGAAGGCAAGCTCTCTGAAGCAGGAAAAGCAGCACCCACTGCTCATTACAGCAGTGTAGGCAGGATCTGACTATGGATTCAGAGTTATGAAAAGAAGAATTTCAGAGTTTCAAATGTGACATTTTTTGACACAGCCTACAGAGGAACCAGGGCTCATTTCTCAAAGCCACGTGCTACTTAGAGCACATTCCCAATCGCAGTCAGGCTTTGTTGCAACCTTTCTATCTTTTAACAGCCCACTCAAGTTTCACTTGTTGATACTACAGGAAAAACTATGCCAAGGGATAAACACAAACAACTTATTCCACCCTAGGTTAAATCTTATATATATATATCTTATAATATAAAGAGGACAGCCAGGGAGCAGAAATTAGAGCTGCAAAGCTGTTTGTGAGACAACTTCCTCTTCAGCACAAGTTGCAGTTCACTCTACCCTGATCCAGACGAATATTGAGAAATAATGTAACACAGACTGCAAAATATGGAAAAATCCATTGTAAAGGGCTTGTAACTCCCACTACAACCACTGTCCTGACTTTTATTGAGCACAAAGCTGAACCAAAAAAAAAAAAAAAAAAAAAAAACAAACAAAAAAAAACCAACCACAAACAACACCCCACACACATTTTAAACACATTCCCATTTATCTGAATAGTGAAAGATTTTGTATCTCTATCCCAGAAACTGGGCACATATGTAATGTGAAAAGGATTCACGTGCAAAGAGGTCACACTCAAAGCATTATAAAACAGATTCATTCTCATAGTATCTTTCATACTTTACAGTGAGTTTTACCAAGGAGCAACTAGTAAACTAGTAGAAGGCACAGGGTTAGAAACAGAAGGTTCTTCTTTTGAGTAGCTTTACTTCAGCAATGTCTCCCATGTCTCTAAGATGACAGGTCTGCTTGGCAGAAATTTGGCTGCAGTGCAGCGATACCAAAAGAATTCACCACTGCTCTTATCTTCATCACCATTGTTTTATTACACCTTTTTTTACAAGGCTTTGGTACTAGATTCAGAATTTGGAATTGGTGTGGGTCAACTCCTTGAACCAATAATATCAGGAAAAAATGTTTCTTTTCAGTGAAAGGCCCTGGTATTCAAAACTTTAAATATCCCACTTTGTTTTTTTCTTTACGCAGAATCTTTCCCTAAAGCAGATGCTGATGAAACCCCAAACCTGCAATGAGATAGCTTCTACACACTTTCAGTTGTGGCTTTAACTTCAAATATTATCATTGTGGTAGCTGTGATACTAAAATATCACAAATGCCAAGCAGGGTATTCCTACCAAAAAATCCAGAGCTCAGCTTAACTGCTTTAGGATACTTTGAGTTCGTGTCAACTTTGAATTCAGATTTGTCATCTAAAGAGAGGGGGGGACCCAATCCAACCAAACATCAATAAACTAACACCCTTGGAATACAACAATGCTGGGAAACATTTTAACTTCTTTTGTAATTAAAAAGAACTCTATCTGTACTGTATCTTAAATCACTGAGTTAAAAAAAGAATGGGTCTCTACTTCAGGGTGCTTTTCAGCATCTAAAACCTAACTTTATAGGTATAAAGAGATTTGTAAAGCACAAGATAATTTAGGTCCTTTATTCCCTCAAAAATATATATATATCTTTTTGAAACACTTTGCAACTGCACCTGGCAGGAGTTAAGCTGAGGGACAGCTGTGAGATGTCTGTCCAAAGCAAGTTATCTTCTGTTCAAAAAGCTACTCCTGGGGGCTTGCTACCTTCAAGATCTGACAGTCTTCAAAAGACAGTTTTCCTGAAGAAGAAAATATTAGGCAGACTCAAAGAGACTGGATTGTTGAGTCAACACTTTCTTCCTCATCACCGGCTTTTGCTCAATTCATTTTAAGATGCCAAACACAACCCCTTTAGGAGTTTACCATTATGTCCCTATATAGTCAAGTTCAGTGCTGCACCCTAGACTTCAAAGAGCAACAGACAGAATGAACTATGAAAGCTGACCCTCCACAAAAATGGAACTTTGAGTCATGTTTCTACCTCCCAAATGACAGCAGGTTATGATCCTGATCCCAACAGGTTAAAGTAAATATGATGCAATAAGGCTAATTCTCTGGTGGGTGAAGTGCAGGTCCAACCTAGCCCAGCACATTTGTTCTGGAAATGAAGTCCCCTTCAGGGGAACAAGGAATTAAATACTTACATTTCTTAGGATAATGAAATATGGAAAAACACAAGTCTGCTAAGTACACATTTATTTCAGTTGTTCCTGCATGGCTCAATTAATTTAGGAGGGGAAAAAAAAAGTACGACAGTCCTAGTTTTGATACCATTTAAGCAGCAGAGATTCCTCACTTAGGTGCTGGTACAGCCAGCAAGGCTTGCAAAGAACCCAGGCTGGGTTTCTAGTCAGCCTGTCTCTCTAAACCCAACTCCTCAAGCAGTCTAAGCTAGGCAATGCCAGTACCACCCTTCCTTTTATAGGTGGAATTATAAAGGTCTTCAACAGAACTGCTGTTAAAATAAACCAAAAGCACAAAAACTACATTTTGTTCTCCTAGTAACACATTACACATTAAAAAAAAAAAAAAAAAAAAATCAGTGAGGTGAACCGATTATACAGAGGTAAAAAGATAAGCTGTAACTCAGTTTATTTAGAGTACTTCTCCATTGTTCCAACTGAAACTAGGGAACTGTTCCATACGGCTTTTAGCAATGCTCTTTAAATAAATAAGCCACAAAAGGCATACAAAATTCTATTTAGGAAAAAAAAAAAACATTCTTAAGATCTCTCATAAAACTAATAACTGTGTACAACAGTGGATAAAATTACAGTAACAAAATGCAAGTCAACACCACTGAGGTTCTTTACAGTTTCAAACACCATAAATACTAAGCTTTGTAAAGTGTAGTTGCCCCTGAAGTACTTACACTGAAGTCCTGTCTATATACACCTATCTCTCTCCATTAGAGAGCCCTTCATTAGAATCATAGTGTGCTTGTGACATTTTGTTTGGCTTTGAGTTCTGAACCAAGTCCATTAAGAGAACCAATTTATTATCTATATGTGTCTGAAGAGCCTGGATTTGACAATCAATATAGTCCATTAGTTTTTTCTCCATCAGATCCATATTTTTTGAGATGATCTTTTCCAAATAGGAGCAAATAGGCTGTTGTTCTACTCTGTGGAAAGAGCAAATATAAGAGTAAGTATAACCTATTTCTTAATGACACTGGACACAACAGAGATCTGGGCACTTCAACTTCTTTTAAATGTAAAGTCTCACTTACTAGACAAAAAACAACTTTGGAAAGTATTAGGATTTTACCACAAGCAAAATACCCTGCCTGGCACATTTTAAGTCTCAGTTTTTCTTTTTATAAACATGCTAGAGCACAGTCATCTCCTTTCAACCTGATTTTCTCAAAGGCTCAGTTATGCGTTAGACAGCTTAGTTACGTACAACAAAACCCCCACGACTCAGCAGCAGACACAGAGTACAAATCCTGTCAGTATGGCAGACTTTATTCTTCTCAGCTCAAACTGGTTCAGGAGTTACACACAAGCTATGTAATTCTTTATTTTTGCATCTGCATTCTTTAAAAATACTGCACTTTCACAGGAGCTGGAGATATTCAAGGCTCTATTAGAAGTCTGCTTCCTAAGCAACATTCCTACATCCCACCATTTCCACTATTGTTCCTCAGGTATCAAACTGGGTGCACTACTACTATGAAGTTTGCAGTGTAAATGCCAACAAATGAGGGACAGGAAAGATGGGTGGCATGAGATAAACTAAGTAGAGCAGAAAGGTCACAGTGGGAAAAATAAGGAAGATTTAAGAACTTAGGAGGTCGAAGTAATCAAAATGAAAATGCAGTAACAGACAAGACAGAGAAACAAAATGTGTATGAAACTGCAGAAAGATTACACTCTTTCTTTAAAATCATAGAGGGTGAAGTGGAGGCCAAAGATGATTTACTAACAAATGCTGCTGTGATTTCTTCTGAAAAACTCCTATATTCAAGCAGCTCATCTGAAAAATCAGTTGTAATCTCGTTCATCGCCACCAGCCTTCAAACCCACCTATTTTAAGATTCACTACTGCTGTTAATAAGAATAAAATGCTTACATGATGGGATATTCTTTTTAAAACCTGACAATAAATACAGTTCAAACCACTACTTTTTTTTTTTTAAATAAAAGTACTGAACATAACTTACCCAACACACTGAATGCCTTCCTCTTTAGTCACTGCTTTTTTACCAAGATGCCTATCGCAATCTTTTAGCCGAAGATGAGTGACCTGACTACATAAGTTTTGAAGAAAAGGAAGCAGCACCTGTGGATTAGCTACTTTGGGGTGTTCACTCGCTTGTTCCTGAGTGTGCAAAGATCCCACGACTTTAAAATAATTTCTGAGGTCCACTGTGTTTTGCTGGGTAGTAAGTCTTTCAGAATTGAAAGTATTCCCTCTTTCAGGTACCTGTGTGTCCAGATCCCGACTTATTTTTAAGTCTTCATGTAATGTTTCACTTGTTAAATGATTTTTAACAGGGAAAGATTCACTGGTTGATTGATCCTGTGATGTCTGAATAGCTGCACTGTGCAATCCATCTACTGTGTGGTCACCTCCAAAGTCTGAACTTTTCCCAAAGATCCAATTAAGTTTGTCTCCAAGAGGTAAACTGTTCTGAGGGGAAGAAAAGCAATACGATTAGTATTTAAGTATTAAAAAAATATTGGAAATTAAAGAATAACAATAGATACCTTATAATTCAGCATTCTCCTAGTGTGATTTTAAAAAGTAGTTCTGAATTATATTCTTAGGGAAAAGCACAGGAAGGTATTCTTCCTGTACATACTATGCATTCGTTATTTTGTCAGTTTTACTGACTTCACTTTTACCATATGACCCCAAGACCAAACATTATTAACATCAGATGGATTCACGACTCTGCTGAAATAGCCTGCTTTGATGGATTAGGGTCTAAATCAAGTAAATGCTCTGTAAGAGCAGGTTCCCTTTAGCTGAAGCTGACATGCTTTTAGTAACTATAAAGGAGACAAACCAGCCTCAAGTGCACAATCTTTGTAAGGGCGGCCAGAACTAAACCAGCATTAAAATGACAGAAATTGTGGGTTTAAAAGAAAAAAAAAAAAAAAAAAAAATCTTTCTTGACCACATCGGTTTAGAACAGGCCTAACTATTAAAAAAAAAAAAAGGTAGATCAAAACTATTTATCTTTATGGAAAAGCACAGTGACTTACTTTCTGCTGACATCGGACCATGTCCATGAGCTGCTGAGCACCTGGAGACAACTTAGATCCCATGGACTCCATTATAGTTTGCACTCTGTCTAGATCTATGCTTGAGCCTAGTGAAGGAAAATCAGTTGCTAGTTTTGCAGACACCGTTTTCACTTGTACGATTATTTTACTGATGAGTACTCTCTGTTTCTCACCAATGGAGAGCAGCTATTGTTAGAAGGAAAGAAAAATATTCTGGTTAGGAAAAAAAAATTTTTTTTTTTTTTTTTTTTAACTGTATGAATGGGACACTGCATTTTATTTAAGTCTTGGGATAAGAACAACACTGAACTCTCCTCCAGGGAAATTAAGCTGATTTCTCTCAGATTTCTCTCTTTGGAAAATTAACTGAAACAGAGGTGTCTGCACCACCTATAGATAAATTAGAGCTTGATCTTGAGCAATAAGCAACTGTTGACTACCTGCAGTTTATCCAGTTTATCAGGGGTTTTGTCCCTCTACAACTGTATAATCTGTCATATAAATATTGTCTTCATAAAAAGAAATCCGTGATACAAACTTGAAAGGAGAATTCTGTGATCAAGACAAAGTACTATAAGATTTTTTAAGTGATTATATGCAGCAATGGAGTGTATAGAAACAATAATTTGACTAAGAGCAATGGAGTTTAGTCAGTTAAGTGATTAAAAAGACAAAGAAAAACACAATTCTGTTCAACTCCCTACCTTAATTCTACAGGAGGCTGCAGAGCATTCAAACTTAAGGTACTTTTTGTATAACATAACCTTTTCCGTTTCACTAGAAAAATAAAATAAATGACATCACTATATAAAGTACTTTCTTATTTTAGTAGAAATACTCTATACCAGTAAATATTTAGATAAGAAATAAGACTGACTGGAACATATTTCTATAGTGGTACAGCAGTTTTAATGCTTATATGCAACTTGCATTGAATCTTACTGGTTATGTATGTAAAAAAAGAGCTGTAAGCACATGTACATTATCTAACAGAGAAGCTTCTGATGTTCTGTACATTACTGACACATCTTCCCTGAGGCTCCAAGTTAGCTGGTTTTATTTAGCTATTTAAGCAGCAGACATGCCATGCAATGACTTAAAAACAAGAAAAGACATTGCTGGCAGAGCACAAAAGGGGAGAACAAATCTTTCTTTTTTTATTTTCTCTCTTGCTCTTAGAAGTGTGAGGTGACCCCTTTTCAAAGAGACGAGATCTTTTGGTAAAGATCAGCTACAATAGATATGCTGAAGATACAGTAGATCTACCGTCCAGAAAAAATAATACAGAAAAGTCACCCCTGTAGTCTTGCACAACAGAATTTCAGAGTATCACTTTATAACTTACTGAATTAAACGTTTCACTAGTTACAAAAGAACAACAATGTACCCAGGCTAACTGCAGCATTGTGTCTTTATCCCAGAGGCAGCACTTGTGCAAGCCACCAGTAACTGCGAGGACTATGCCAGGGTCATCCCAGGCGACTGCAGCGCCCACAACCCTTCACCAGTGTTGCACAGATCAAAATGCGTGGCCTTTGCGGTGCAGGCATCAGGTATTTACTAGCAGGAGCACCTTACAGATACACAGAACGGCGTTGCCAGTCAGAGAAGGGCCAGACGGCGTTAGGGACCCAGGAGTAAAACCGCCGACCCCTCCCCATCCCCGACACCCGCCGCGAAGCCACGTCCGTCCCCGGTGCTCTCGCCACTCACCCCGGGGCCCGGGCGGTGCCCAGGCTCTCGCCCCGGCTGGTCCCGCAGTACTCCTCGCCCACGTACACCTCCATGTTTCGGGCCTCGCTCACGATACCGACGGAGACCATCTCGCCGGCAGGCCGGCACTCCAGCTGCAGCACGCAGGGCTCCTCGCTCCCGCCACCTGTCTGCCTCTCCACGACCACGGCCTCGGTGCTGCGGGGGGGGAAGCGCCACGGCCGCGTTGTCCCGCCAGACCCAGGCCCGCTCCCCGACACCTCCGCCGCCCGCCCCAGGCCCAGCCCGGCACCCCCTCACGCGCGGTCCCCGGGGGCGGTGAAGGGTCCCCGGCCGCCGCCGTCCTCACCTGGCCTCGCCGCCGCCCGCGTCCTGCTGCAGGCAGAGCGCCCGGGCCAGGCCGTTCGGCGGCGCGCAGGCCCAGGAGCACCGCACCGATACACAGCACGGATCCCGGGGGCCGCCGGACGGGTCGGCCGAGGCCTCCCCCGCCGCGCAGCCGCTCGCCATCGCAACGCGCCGGGCCAGACGGCGCAGGCAGCGGCACTGGCGGAAGGCGCCTCAGGAAGGCGGCGGACGGTAGTTGTGCGCATGCGCGGCACCGGAGGCACCGCCTGGTGTGGCGGGAACCCCTCCTGAGGTGCCTGTGGCAACCCTCGGGCTGCCGGTTCGCGGTCGACCGGCGCCGGCAGTCGGTGTCGTGGAATCGCAGAGTCGTTCT
Organism: Megaceryle maxima; assembly: GCA_024605025.1. Lineage (NCBI taxonomy): Eukaryota > Metazoa > Chordata > Aves > Coraciiformes > Cerylidae > Megaceryle > Megaceryle maxima. Next base: position 38,721 of record JANHGN010004934.1, on the reverse strand, counting down.
GGTTGGGCGAGACCTTTCAGATCATCCAGTCGAATGGTTAACCCATCACTGCCAGGGCACCACTAAACTGCCCTGGGCAGCCTGGGCCAGTCCTTGACAACCCTTGTAGGGAGGAAGTTGTTCCTCAGGTCCAACCTAAACCTCCCCTGGCACAACTTGAGGCCAGTTCCTCTACCACTTGTTCCATCGGAGAAGAGGCCGACCCCATCTGGCGGGGAGTTGTTGAGTGTTCAAAGGTTTCCCCTGAGCCTTATCTTCCCTTTTCTGGATCTGTTCCTAGCTGTTAGGAAAACTTTCTTCCCTGCAAGGGTTGTCCAGCTCTGGCCCAGGCTGCCCAGGGCAGTGGTGGAGCCCCCATCCCTGGAGGGGTTTCCAAGCCCTGTAGATGTGGTGCCAAGAGACATGGTTCAGTGGTGCCCTGGCAGCACTGGGTTAACGGTTGGACTGGATGATCTGAAAGGTCTCTTCCACACAGAATGATTCCATGATTCTCCAGGCTACACAACCCCATCTCCTTCAGCTACTCCTCCTAAGACTCATGCCCCAGCCCCCAGCCATGTCCCCCCTGCCCTGACCCTGCCTGCTGGGAGCTCTGCCCCAGCACAGCCCCCAGGGGTGGCAGTGGGCGTGGACTGCACAGGGAGGGCAGCAGCAAGGTCTGGGTGGTCACACGTTTGAAATAACACCCCCAGTATGGCCAAGTGCCAGTATTAGTCCATTTTCTAATAAAATAAAGCTGTCACAGAGAGATAGGAGAGCCTTAAAAGCATCTCAGTGCTCCGGGGCGTGATAAAATAGCAAAGTTTGGAGCAAAGGAATTCTCTCTTCTGAGTTGCACGCTACTAGTGTGGCACATAGGAGAGATACTATAAATAAAAAATGGGGATCATTTAATTTTCAGTAGGATGCCAGCTTCTGTAGTCGAGGAAAGCTGCTCCTGATGCTGTGGTACAGACATAAACCCAGGCACTGCGGATATCAAGTTCTTCCCTTTCGTGCTTGGCTGAGGAATGTTCATTAGGTCTGTGGAAATAGGAAGATGGATTTGAACAGGCTTTGTACAAGCTACAGTATAAATGCAGCTGGCATCTTTGCTTGTTTTCACTCACGCTGTTTTATGTTTTATTAACTAGCAATGGAAAAACAGATTTGCTCTGTTTCAATTAATGACTTAATTAAAATTGATTGATGTCAGTGCTTTAGCATGAAAAAACCCTGTTGTCTCCATCTCCTTTTTGAGTTTCTAAATGCACTTGATACTTCTGAAACGTGTTTCAAAATCTTCCAGTTTTAGCAGCATTTATTTTCTGCTTTTGGTGACAATGTGACTGCATAATGCCTCAGAAGATTATTCTGATCCTGGAAGAACAGTGAGCTGCACAAAGTGACAGACTTTTGGTGAGGAAAATTGTCTTTAACATAGAAAGGACTGGAGAAAATTCCTGTTTTGGGGATTTCTGTGTGTCTCGGGGATTCTCCACATCTCCATATGCACTGTATTTTGGGTATTTTTTAAGAGGACAAAACGGAAAACACAGAACAAGCTGAATTTTCAAAGGGTAGATTGTTTTATAGGAGACTTTTTTACTGAGCTGACAACAGCCAGTGTAAACATCCTAAATACTGTATTCCAGGGGCATTAAATCATTAAATCCATTGTATTGTTGGTAGCAATATTTTACATTTCTGATCTCACTGTGGTCTCAAAACCCCTTAGAATAAACCAGTTTGATCCTGGCACGGGTTGGTGCTCTTTCTCCAATCAGCATTCAAGAACAGGTTGCTTTTTATTTGCATTAAGCTGTCTAACCAGTTTGGGGTTTTTTTTTTTGCAAGCCTAATGGATTTTACTTCCTATTTCCTTAGCAGAGATGAAGTATCAGAGTCCTTTTTCTGTTGTTTACCTTTGGAGCAAATGGTTCTTGTTCCTCTAGTTCTCCTGCATAGAGCAGCTCAGAGCCAGGTACACAGTGTCCGCTCGGATATTCTCCAGGAAATCTCTAGTCATGTTAAAATGCAGCCTATTTTTGTTCACTTTTGGACTAACTTTAACTGGAAAACCTTTTTGGATAAAAGGTAAGCTCTCAGTTTTTGTTACATATTCAGAAAGTTTCTCCACGTCTTCTTGTACTCTCCGGTCCCGATCGGAATGATGCAGAATCGAGTCACCACTCTCCCCAGGTATTAGGCTATTAACTGATCTGCTAATTGAGAAAATCTTACTCAGGAAAAAGATGTCTGGAAAAGATTCCAGGTTGTAGATGAGCTCTTTGTGGGTTTTTCTCCAGGATGTAGTAGTTATGTAAATACATCAGCTTCTGTACAGGACACTGGTTGTAGACAGCTGCAGTTATTGTAGTACTCTCATCAGTAGTAAAGACTGTAGAAAAAGATTTCTTCTTCTTCAGTAATGTGAGGAAAATCCCTAGAGTTTTGTTATAGTTCCTCATTAACTCATTCTCACTTAGGATTTGGCTTCAGATTTTAGATTTAGATGTAACACCTGAAATATTTCTTAGAAAGTGATATTTTTATCATGTGCATTAAAGATGATTTCCTGCTTCCAGGTGTCAAAATCTGAAGTTTTAGAACTGCATTTCCATTGTTGGTTCAGCTCATGAAACAGAAGGGATTTTGTTATTTAGCTAATAAAATTATTGAAGATTAAGAGCAAAGTCAGAAGTAAATATTAAGTGCCAATATTCTTTGCAGACCTGTTTGCTAACAGCAGCTTGCCCATTTTGACTGCAATGGCAGCCTTTAATGTTAAACATATGCTACCTGCACCTAGCTTTTAAAAATCCTGATGTTATCTCATTGGGAGAGATCATCATTACACTGAAGAATCTCCTCCTTGCTTTGAATGGGTGATTCAGGAGAGGGCTGAAGGGGGAGTTGATTTAATTAAGGAAAGGACAGAAAGAAGTAAAGACATGAGCAAGAAGGAGAAGGTGAGTAAGTAAAGGACCTAACAGTAGCTAGATGGTGAGACCACAGCAAATGGCTCTGTAATCAGTTAAAAACATACCCCAGAGTATTTAGGGACTGAACTTATTCTTCTGGAGATACAATATTCTCCAATTCTTTGTCTAGCAAGTTCTGAAACATCCTGGCAAAGCTGGATCCACCATTCAAACTGTCTCTACTATAGGTCGATCAGCAAGTCCAAAAGAGCCCTGCTGTAGCTTGACAGATCAGCACAGTCTTGCTGGCACCAACAAGGTGATTTCACAAAGCTCAAAGGAACTTAACTTCCATTTGAGATGTTAACATCTCCTGGACAGTTGATTTTAACTGGTCAGCTACTTAAATAATCACTATGAGGGAACAGATGGGTGGGCAGAGAAGGCAGCTTTCTAAATTTTCTGTGGTACATCAGGTTAAGAGTGTAGGTCATGGAAGAAAAATTGTTTCAGAAATGATAGACAAAGTTGCAAAGTTAATAATCCAGAATATGAGAGAATTAAGACTGTGCCTAAATAATTTGATAGTTTTTCTTTCAGTGCTCTGGAAGACCCCAGATTTAATCTGAAGTTAACTTTTTTTTTTTTTTTAAATCAGCTTGACCATTCCTAAACTATTTCTTCATCATTATCCAACTGTGCACTGAATACAGAGAGATATTTTATTTTCTCTTGTTCTTGGGATTCTCTATTATGTTACTGTCATATTGGTTGAGGGGTTTTATTTTTTTTTCCAAACAATAATTAATTTGGCTTTCAGATTGTCTATAAGAAGAATGAGAAAAATCAAACCGAGCATGGGCAGCCAGGTCCCATACTGGTGAAATTACTCTTTCTCCATTTATGGCTGGACCAGGATGGTCTTTTGGCAATCACTGCTATGCAGATGCCAACACGGTATCTTATCCTTTCTGATTCTTTAGCAATTTCAAACTTTACTTTTAGGTGTATCTTCTGCACAGATATCCAGACTTTCTACAATAGAAATAATTATTCCTCAAAGTCTGACAGGCAGAGAGAAGCATCACCCAGTTTTCCATAAGGTTTGTTATTCTATCTGATTTTTGATTCTATTGTTGCTGTTTTTCACAATACTGTCCTATATTCCACACACAATGTATAGTATATATAGATTATTTCTGTGAAGAAGTGTGCCCCACACTATCTCTTCAGATTCTGAGACTTTTCAACTGGTTTTGAGCAAATTCGTTCCCACAAAGGTCTGTGATTCTGCTCTAAGTTAGTGCCTTTCAAACTCCCAGTCCTGTTAACAGCCTTGTAAGATAAAAGTGAGAAGAAACATGAATATTTCCATTTCCTCTGAGTCAGAGTAGATGTTGAACTCAGACATGAACTAATGTCCATGCTGTAGATGTTCTTTTGCTCATGCACCTGTTCTCTGGACAACCAGAGGATTTGAACCATGTAGCACCTTAAGGGCTGGTGCTCACTTTGGCCCCACAGGGTCACAGAGGTTAAATGAATGAGTTCAAAGGTCTGAGCCTTAATTCTTCAGTTCTGAGGTAACTTACTTTTGTCCTAGATATGGAGTTCAATTACTGAAGTAACTGTGAATGAAACAGCATTTGTCATCTTTGTGCAAACCAATTGAGGAGTCATTCATCCGGCTGACGACAATTTACATAAGGAGGGTCACAAAACATGATATGGGAGTTGGGCAGAGAGTGCAGACATGGGCTGTGCCCTAATCTCTGCTATATGAAAATATACAGATCAGTAGAATTTAAACTTTCCATAGGAAAGGATGTTGAGCATGCTGCTGAGACTTTGAAATCCAGAAGGCATGAGGGTTAGGAATCTGTGTTTTGGTAGATACTTAAAGCATATTTAGTAGTTGGACCTCATTTCTCAAACAAAACATGGAACTGACACAACCAAGTAGTAAATCACCTAATTAAGTGATATCTTTTATTCTGTTTTCAGGAACATTCAGATGACAATCTTTCTTACTCAGTTAAAACCAGAAATGGGACATATCTCCTAAAACTGAAGAAAAATAAGTATGTGATGGAGTATTCTAAGGAATCGTGCAATATTGGGAGTTGGTTGCATTATAGACAAGTATTTTTAGACAGAAAAAAGGGCAGAAGAACCACTTAAATAGTAGTAGATTGTACTACATTTTGTAGTAATTACAAAATGACTCTGATAAATAGTGTCTCTCTTACTGTACTAGCTTGCAAATAGAAGGAAATAATTTTTCTAGAGAGGAAATTTATTTTGACTATTTTTTTAATTAGTAGCACAAGATAGTACATTTCAGAAATCCTCACAGAAAATCAGAATTCATTTCAACATTAGCTTTTTATTAGTAAGGGGGAGGGTTGTTAGCCATGAATGAAGAAATTTGTCTTACTGTTCCTCATTCCTGAGCTTGTAATAGTCCAGGCCCTGATGCAACCTAGTCTGCTCAGATCCTACTCTATATTATTATACTTTATAATATTTGTTAAAATATTTCAAAATTACTTATTTTCCAAGTAATGCAACTCATTTAAAGGTATTTTGCTTCACGTCTGTGGATTTTAATAATACTATAACATAAGTGTGCTGCTAACAGAAAGTAGTACTTACTGGGATTCTTGACTTATTTCTTGCTTTCTAGACTGTTAAAAGAGCAGTAGCTTATTTTTGTTTCCAGAAAGCTTGTTAGCGAAGACTTTATTGTATATACATATGGGAAAAATGGGAAACTGGAGGCAGCACAATCAAAAATCAAGGTATTGTACATAATAAAATTCCCCTTTTGTGTCAGAGTTTCCTCAAACCAGGGAAGCCAAGCTTTATGAACTGAAGCCATACTAACAATTTGATAGAACTGATGATGACAAGGATATGTATTTTCAAAGCAAAAGCAAATGCACAACCATTAATTCTGAGTGCCTTCATGTCTCTGTCATAGGACAGTGAATATTGTTTAGATTTTTGGCAGTGGAGGGGAAAATGTAAGTGATGAACATAAAGTATCTACAGAAGAAAAATAAATTCGCTGGGAAAGAGACTTCTGTGAGTTTTCTCATTTGTAGCACTGCTGTTTAAGAGTTACCAGTAATATAAAACTTAAGTTTCTATGTCTTATGAGGGAGTGGGCTGTTTATCATCACTGTTTTCCAGGGTGTGAAAGGAGATGCCAGGAGATTATGCCAAGAGTGAATTTGAGCTACCTGATTAGGTCACTTTTGCATAGTATGCAAAGGTACAGTGGCAGCATCAAAGCTCTCTAGTTTTTAGGTCCTGTATCACACAAGCCTTATAATTATTTGAATTTAAATTTCAACTTTCAACTGCGTGTGAGCTCAGTGAGACTTGACAGGGTGTATGGGAGATCTTCTCAGATCAGCCTTTGAGAGGAGTCTCTTTAAGAACAAGATGAACAATGTAAATTAGAAGATTTTGCTAAAAGATGGTAATGGGTTAAACTAGAAAGCTGGCTGTTTCCAGCTACCAAATGCTATCATAAGTATTCATGCCGAGTAATATGTCCAACCAAGAAGGTTGGGATTACTTTTAGAGTAGGAAATTCCCTAAATTTGTAACAGACAGTCTTAATGGCATGCAAATAAAAAGGTTAGTTAGTAAATAAGTTTGCATTTGAAGGCAACAATGTTATTTTGTTATTAATTATGTGGTTTTGTTGCATTTCAGCCACACTGTTATTATCACGGCACTGTTGAAGGGATTGCTGACTCGATGCTTGCTCTCAGCATGTGTGATGGCCTTAGGTATTACTCTTGCTTTTTATTTCAGGATGACTAATTGTGTAGTACCCCAGTAAAACAGTAAAAAGAAATTGCTACTCATACAGCTGGAGAGAAAACACCATCTTTTTTTTTTTTTTTACTATTTTGCCTTTTGATGAAGCTGAAACTCCTTAGAGGTTTTACAGTTTCCCTTAACTACCACTTTTTTCCCCTTTTCCAAAATTCCTTCACAGAAAGAAAAAAAAATGATAACATGAGAGAGAGCATAATCTGAATATAGGCAGAACATGGGCATGAACTGAGGCCTTTAGCTACTTGATGGAAATGTCTTGACCAGAGATACAGTTGTAGAAGAAATGCTATCTGCTGAAGCCTTCGCTGAACTTAAAACACTCCTGAGAACAATTCTGTCATAGGGATGGGCCCATTTCAAAAGACAAACCATTTCCATGAAAAAGTTTTGGCCCAATTTCTTTATGGAAAGAGTTGTTTCTTTACTGAAAGAGTAGTTAAACATTGGAGTAGACGCTCCAGGGAATTGGTGGAGTCACCATCCCTGGAGGTGTTCAAAAAATGGGTGGATGTGGCACCTCGGGACATAGTCTAGTGGTCGTGGAGGTGTTGGGTAGAAGGTTAGACTTGATGATCTTGGAGGTCTTTTCCAACCTTAATGATTCTATGATTCAAACTGAAACAGTTTTTTATGTTTCAGATAAATTTATTTGAGAAACATAAAAGGGCCAGGCTAATGCATAAAAGATGGTGGCATTCTCCCTGCAGCATCAGTCCATATGAGCTGGCAAAATAAGGTGGCATTCACAGCAAACTGTGCAGATACTCAGAATGTGCTTGAAGTGTGTCCATGCTCCCCTGTGTTCACTAAGCTTGGCTCTTTAGATGGGCTTTGGATATACCTGTTGGTTGTAGTAGCCTTGTTCAGTTTAATGTCTTTCTGATAAGCAGGAAGAGGCAAACACGATAAAGTTCACCCACATATCTTTCATGTAGAGTATCACAGTGAGATGTCACTCACAATGAAGAATGGCATTTCCTGTCAATCCTTTAAGTGAAGAATAAAATGGTCAGCATACAGATATTTCAGGTAATGCTGGATCTCACTAAGCAGAACAGATATTTCCTTTGGGCTGTTCTGATGTCTTACACAGACTCAAATCCTCCAGTTACCTTGTACTCACATTTTTGAGGACTTTCTTTCACAAGAAAGCTTTCACAAGAAGCTCTTCTCAGTGATGTCCAATGACAGGACAAGGGGCAATGAGTGAAAGCTGGAATACAGGAGGTTCCACATAAACGTCAGGAGAAACTTTTTCATGGTGAGGGTGACAGAACTGGAACAGGCTGCCCAGGGAGGTTGTGGAGTCTCCTTCTGTGGAGACTTTCAAAGCCCACCTGGACATATTCCTGTGTGACCTTGCTCTTGCTCTGGCAGGGGGGTTGGACTAGATGATCTTTCAAGGTCCCTTCCAACCCTGAACATTCTGTGATTCTGTGCTTCTCTGAAGATATTAACTAGAGAATTCTTCTAAGTATAGTTTTGAGAGTCTGGAGAACAAGAGAATAGCTTCTGAAAGATACTAGTACAGCAGATGGGTTTGTACAAGGTGTTTCTGAGCCATGGACAAAAGCAAAATCTTTATGGTTAGCTGCACTCCACAGTGCAATACTGCCATTGCCCTCATAAACACCCTGGGATTGCCTTTAGCCCCCATTTCTGTCTTAGAAGGTGTCTTTGTTCTAAAATGCTAGATTATTTCAGCTGCATGGGGATGGGAGTGAGACTAGAGAGAAGGACTAGAAGAGCCCCTTTGCATCAGCTCTGGAGCCACAATCCAGGACTCACTGAGTAACAACTTGGCTTTCCCGCTGACTGATTCAAGGAGCCCACACCTGTGTACAACTGAGCATTTTCAATCAGTTCTGTTCTGTCTTTTGAGATCCTGAACTTGAATTTACCCCCTATATCAAGATAATTTAAGATAACAATTTATTTCAATGCAGTGGTATGAACAGTTATTGGTTTTAAGGATCCAGTTGTAATTCACTCCCCTAGTCATAACCACAAGGCAAAAACTGTGGAATAAATTTTCATTCTTTTATGGTTATTAGAGGAATTCTCTACATTGCTGGCAAATGGTATGGAATGGAGCCGCTCAACACATCCAGCACCTTTGAACACGTGTTTTACCCCTTAGAAGATATGCAGGATACTCCCTTCCAGTGCAGTGTGCTGAATGGCAGCCTTCATCACCAGAAGATGTTTGTGGAGCAGTCTGTGAAATATGCTTTTTTGTCAAACAGTACCTCTAGCAGGGAAAAGCTTTTGAGGGTAAATATCCTTCTGTTTCTCACTTGAATCCGAGCCTTCTCCTCAGTCTGTTCCAGCAGCCAAGGGTCTCCAAAGCTCTTGCTGTGCCATGGTATCGTTGCAGGTGAGTTTGGCTTGCCAGGCCACTTCCTTTGTGCTTTCATTTCCATGGGCACTAAACTGTTGGGAGCACTGCTAAGGAAATCCTGAAACAGAAAAACAGCGCAATGGGAATTTAACAGAGCTTGAAGCAATCCCTTAGCAGAGGAGCAGAGCTCTGCCCAAGACAGTTGTGGGTATGACATGAAGCTGCCATTCAGCTCACGTATCCCAGTGTCTGAGCAGAAGTGAATTACTGAGGTACAGAATTTTATGTGGAAGTCTAAGGCAAATTGATAGGCCACCTTTAAAAATGAATTATTGCTTTACAAATCCACAAAACAAAAGTAATGAGAAAAAAGAAGTAAAAAACCCATTGAATTCATTACTCCTCACATTAACTTACTGTGGTTTCTAATTTGCAGAAGAAGCGAGCTGTCCTGCCACAGAAAAGCTATGTGGAATTATTCGTGGTTGTGGATAACAACAGGGTAATGAATTCATCCAATGCTACATTCTATTAAACTGTTAATTTTTTCTCTGATATTCTCATTATGATGTTTTACAGTTTTTGCTGAAGAATTCTGATCCTGCTGCCGTGCAAAAGGAAACAGTTGAGCTGATTAATTATGTTGATGGGGTAGGTCAGATAAGTTGCTGAGATTCAATAGTTTGTACTTTATTGTAGTTTTCAAAAGAACGGCCAATGCAGTAAATCTGAACAATTCTGTTCTGAAAATGTATCTGAAAATTCTACAGCAATTTCAAACATATTTAAATCCCTTCATGAATCTATGCACAAGTCTTGCAGAGGTGTAAAATTTTTTTAAACCACTTCTCTGTGCTCCCAGATTTCAGCTGCTTCAGGAACATGAGGTCTGCAGTAGGTTTTACATTTCCAGGAAGAGTATGTCTCCTGTATGTGGTTCTTTTTAACTAAGCAAACTCCCATAAGCTCTCTGATCTGGATTTCTTCTCAAGACAATTAGCTAAGTAAATGAATTAATAAATGAATGAATGTGGTCTTTCCAACTTCTCCAGCTGAAAGATATGTATAGGTACCTTCATGAAGTAGATTTCCTTCAGTCATATATTCTTCCCTCACATCAAACTGTTAATTATTCAAAGAAACTAAAGTTATGGCTCAGTCATTATGTTCAGCTTAATGTTTACGGTAGTAGTGATGTAATCTTTCAGAATTGAGTTGAAACTGATGAATGGTAATTAAACAGACTGATGAATGGTAATTATCTTTTTTCTTTTTTTTTTTTTTTTTGTTCAGATGTATAGAGCATTAAACATCCAGATTGTGTTGGTTGGATTAGAGATATGGACAGACGGAAATCACATATCTGTAAATAATAGTTCAGCTGGAGATGTACTGAGTAGATTTGTTTCTTGGAGACAGAAATACCTTCTTAAACGATCACGAAATGATGTTGGCCACCTCATAATGTAAGTTTTCATTCAGTGGAAGTGTCCCATGCAGACAGTGTTGTTAATGTGTATGATTTGGGGTTTGTGTATGAATGAAAATATAACTCGAGTAAAATTCACTCAACTTCCAAACTATTTTAACCTAGAAAAATGTGAAGAAAGCGTAAAGAATTCTTTATAGATAATCCACTCTGGGTGGCTCTGCTTGAGCAGGGGGATTGGACCAGATGACCTCTAGAGGTCCCTTCCAACCTCAACCATTCTGTGATTCTGCAAACTCAGAATCACCGACACAGCAGATTTAGGTGGTTGGTCACTATTTTCAAGCTCTGTTATTCTTCTATTCATCATTTTTAGAGTGAAAACCTGATATGGTGATAAATTTCTTCTTGACTTCAAGATGAACTCTTGACTTGCAGTATCTGTTTCAGACTCATCAGTGTCTTTTAGTAGAAATCATGAACTTTCAGCCTCTCTTTCAACACCTTCAAAATGCTTCTGTTGCAGAGGGAGAAGTGCTTATGGTGGATCCATTGGAATGGCTTTTGTAGGTACTGTCTGCTCACAAGTCCAGGGAGGATCAATCAGCACTGTAAGTACATAATGTTGTGGTTATTGGGAGAAACTAGCACAGGAGCTGCTGAACTGTCATAGATATGCTGCTAGTGAGACCAAGAGGTACCTGAATACTGGATGGCTTTCTCCTGTGCATTTACACAACCCAGAGTTGTAGCTACTGCTATTGTCAGGTGTTGCTACCACTGAGGTACCTTCCAGAATGTCCTAAAAAAAGAATGTGCAACTTGTTGACCTGTTTGCTCCAGTCACTCAGGCCTTGGAGCGGTACAGTTTCTTTCATGGGGTTTCTGAGGTAAAGACTTGTGCTTATTTTTATATATTAAAACAAACAAACAAATAAGTTTTTCCCATTTCTTTCTTCATCCTGTTCCAGTCCATTTGGCTGTTTCAGTCCTGAAATAATTTTTAATTAACTTTTTGTAACTGAGCTAGCTCAAGGCTGTATAAGAAAAGCCCATTCATGTACTGGTAGAGTTCAAACCACTGTTTTGAGGACAAGAATGCAGTTACAAAATAATGTGTACTTTTTGACTGTTTACAAGGATAGACAGTGAACATAATGCACTCTAAAGTGTCTGAAGTGCCCCACAATGAGGCTGTAAATGGGCAAGAATTTAAAATCTGGCAAAATTAGCCAGACTCTAGTTTTTCCTCCTTCACCCGTGAGGCAGCATCAGTATCTCCAGGGGTTCCCATCCTTACAATGTGGATGCCAGAGCATGACGGACAATCTCAGAGGCAGATTTTGTTCTTTAACACTCATTGTCTTTTTGTCTGTGAAGACTCCATTGAAATCAGTGTCGTGACTGTGTCATTATTCAGAATATGATCCTGATGGAAGGAATAGAAACAGTGTCAGGATCTGGCTCTACCGAAAAAACAGTGACAAATTGTTCTTGCTGCTTTGCTTTGCAATACAACTTAGTGTTCTGTCCTCAGAGCCTCTGAGAGACTTGTGCCTTGAATAAATCAATAGGTAAAAACTTAGTAATGTCTTTAGTTTTATATATTTTTAACACGGATTCTTTTTATTAGTTGAATCATAACAATATGTTACGTCATGCTACAGTAGTTGCACATGAATTGGGGCACAATCTCGGAATGAAACACGATGATAAAAGGTGTCCTGCATCCTTTATTATGCACAGCACAGACAAGTAAGATTTCCAGTTATTTTATTTCAATAATTGTTATTTAAGTGCAGTGACTATGCCTTGTAAGTTGTGAAACTCCCATGAATCTTGAAGGACTTTTGTCAATGGGGAATGGTTTGGCAAGTTTAAGCCCAGAAGTGAATTCACTGACTTAGGTCCTGATATCATTTTAATTTATTTGAAATGTTACCCGTTTTCTGATGCAGTCATTCTTTATTTGTAGCATTCCTAAAAAATTATTTGGAATTTATTTTGTTTTCAATGATAGTGTGTTGCTGGTTTTTTGGCCTGCTGGGAATGCTTTACATTTATTCACTGGGTTTGTGCAAGCATGCATCCTTTGCACAGATTCTCTTTATTTAAACAAAACTTCCTGGCTTATGTTTCTTTCAGTTCATTTGTTCTTTGGCTTCCCCTTAAGGGAAAAAGATCACATTATTTTATCTATCCAAATTAATAAATCAGGGTAACTGAACACTGGACAAATGAAGATGCATTTCTGAGTTCATAGGGACTCCAAGTTAAGGTGAATGTCTTTCTGAAAAGTATTTTTTAATCATCAAGTTTAGACTCAGTACAGATAAGGAATTTCTAAGGCCTGCCTTGCGTAAGACACCAGAATGGATAATCTGAAGGTCTCTTTTTCTGCTGAGAATACCTACATTTATGTAATATACAGGATTTTTAACTTCTAGTACTGTACTCTAATGCAAAATGAAGTATCTCATCATCTCCTAGCATTATGAAACATAATATTGATTATAAATTGACAATATTATAAGGGTTGGTGTTTTATTTTTTTCCTGTATGCAAAATACTTATAATAAAAAAATAATACTGTGCTTTCCAGGGGATCCAGGAATTTCAGCACCTGTAGTGCTGATGATTTTGAGAACTTTATTCTAAATGGAGGAGGCAACTGCCTTAGAAATCCTCCCAAAACAAGTAATGTTTACAAGGAACCTGTCTGTGGTAATAATGTGGTTGATAACAACGAAGAATGTGACTGTGGCAAACCAAAGGTAATGAAAGAAATCCAACTGGGTATTTGTTGTTACATTATATTTGTTGTGTAACACTGGCCTTCTGATATACCTGATTTGCATGTGTATCTGAAGAGTTTTCCTTCTAAATTTACATTTTTGTGAGCACTATGATGATAAATGAAAAAGCCTAAAGTCATACTTTGATTTTGATAGGAACTCAGTTAAGGGCTACTGGACTTCCCAGAACTTTGAGCCTATGACTAAGAAAGAAGAATATTTCAGTGCAGCGTGTGAAGACACCACTGGGCTTTGTGCTGGTTTTAGCAACATGGATATTTCTGTTACATAAGAGATGACTCGTCTATAGGGCACTTGCAGGTTTCTTAATTTTAACCTGTAAATTCCCACAAAGAAATTACTTTTGTTGGTCATATTTGCATTGTCAGAATGTCCCTCACAGAATAGGATATAATGACTTGTTCTTTAGAACACAAAAGCTTCTCAAAAAAGAATACCAATAAATTGAAAGGCTGTCAGCAAACCCATGTGCCACCTTCTAAGTCATGAGAAGATACCAAGATTTCTCTACATCAGACTGCCAGTGTAGTAGAAAAATAAGATGGGGGAAGGGGTGATAAGAAGTGTTATTCAAAAAACAGTGTGGTGTTCTTTTAGCATCCACTCAAAGTGTAAACCGCAGAACATGCAAGAGACAGGGGGCATTTGAAGTTTGATTTGTCCGTGCACTTGGTTTGATGATGCACTTTCCTAGCTATATAGAAAGGTGAAAATATTGTGTCCTCTTGTCCATGGCTGCTCTTCAGGAATGTACTAACCCTTGTTGTGATGCTGCAACCTGCAAACTCACGCCTGGGTCGCAATGTGCTGAAGGACTGTGCTGCAAAAATTGCAAGGTAGGTTATGTTTTCTTAAGCTAAATTGATACTATTTATGAGTATTTTTTAATGTTTGAAAAGAGCTTTCAGAGTACTGTTGACATATTTTCACATTATTGAACTACATTCACCAGTAAAGAGCATGCTGAGATTTTGTGTCTAACAACTCTTTGTCAGTAGCTTAGAAATGGAGTGTCTTCTCCATCACCTCCCTCACAGGAAGCAGAAGCAATAAGGGGACTCAATGGTAATGGTCTCCAACAACGAGGAGCTCCAAAGTCTGGGAGAGTTGGCTGCTTTTTCATTTGTATTTGTGTATGATCAAACTCAAGTACAGAAGTTCCACCTCAACACGAGGAAGAACTTCTTTACTGTAAGGGTTGCAGAGCACTGGAACAGACTCCCCAGAGAGGTTGTGGGGTCTCCTTCTCTGGAGACTTTCAAGATTTCTAAGTCACCTGCTCTAGTTCCATCCTGCTCTGGCAGGGGGGTTGGACTCAGTGATCTTCAGAGGTCCCTTCCAACCCCTACCATTCTGTGAGTCTGTGATCCACCCAGGTCCTCTGCAGGCTCAGCTCCTAAACTTTATAGCTACCCCATATGAAACTGAGGGAAGTTCATTAGGTATTTATCTGAAAAACTATTTTTTTCTTCCTTAAAATCACAATAAGTTCCCAGTTGTCATAGTTTCACATTAAAACTTCCTCTGTGGCAAAATCAAAGGAGGGTGGTGTTCCTCTCTGGTTCTAGTTTAAAGTGGCAGGAGCAGAGTGCAGATCAAAAAGGGATTTCTGCGATCTACCCGAGTACTGCAATGGAAGCAACGCCTACTGCCCAGAGGACGTTTATATCATGAATGGTTACCCCTGTGACAACAGGAAGGCATATTGCTACTATGGAACATGCCAGAGTTTTGATTCACAGTGTGAATCTATATATGGAAAAGGTATGTTTATAATGTAATGCAAAAAGACTTGTGGTCTCCTAATAGACATTTCCAATAGTCATTTAGATGTCAATAGACATCTCCTAATAGTCATTTCCAATTCCTTTCTCTCTCACATTTTAAGATAGTGTAGTTGCTTACTAAGATTCACTATTTTTTTTTGTACAGGGGCACGAAAAGCACCAGACATCTGCTTTAAAAAAGCAAATATTAAAGGAGATAGGTTTGGAAACTGTGGAATGAAAGGTGGAACATACAAGAAATGTCCTGTTAAGTAAGTCATCAGCAAATGAAAGCTAACCTTAAAACCTACAATATAAAAAAAAAAAATTCTGGTACAAACTTATCAGAACATGAGATTTAAAAGAATATTTCTTTAAAATGAAAGCTAAAAAGTTTGGCTGGACAGTGTATTGGCACTGACACTGGTTCACCTTGTCTCTGTCATTCGTTCAATACAGGCATAGTCTGTGTGGCAAGCTCCACTGCACGTCTGTTAGTCTCCAAAACCTTCCTGCTTGGAGCGTTGTCAATAACGCATCTGGGGTTTTATGCTGGTCTTCTGACTTTGACTTGGGATCGGATGTCCCTGATCCTGCTCAAGTTCATGATGGAACAGCCTGTGGAGAAAAGAAGGTAAGATGAACCACAGCAGCATTAAAGAATAGATTCTACCGACTGGAAAGTTCTTAACTTTCTAAAGCATTAGCTAGCTCCCCAACCTGTATGCCACAATATAATAAAACCCCCTGCTTTTTCAGATCTGCACATACAAACAATTAAATAGCTCTAACACTGGGATGCTGCAAATCACCGAACTACATTATCAGTAATTCAAATTACTCCATCAAAATGTATCCACAGACTTAAGGAAATCTAAGACAAATACAGCTATAAAAGTGTGAAGTACTGAATGGTCTATCAGTCCTTTTCCTTGACATTTAAGCAAGCAGATATATATTTATACAGTGTACTTATAAAATGATGGGATTTTTTGAAGTTTTCTGTTTGAAAACATGAATTACTTTTTCCAGGCCTGTGTAGATTTTGAGTGTGTTGATGCGAGCCATCTGGGTTACAGCTGTGATGTGAAGCAGAAATGCAATGATAATGGGGTAAGTAACATTTTCATGCCCTGTCTCCAGAAGACACAGGTGCAAAAACCCTGTATAAAAACAATCACCTGCCAGATGGCTTTTTGGTTTTGTTTTGTTGGGGTTTTTTTTTATTTCCTGATCTGTATTAAAAGTTAAGTCCACCTTTTAATCTGTAATTCACGTTGCCAATGTACCGTAAACCTCTTAGCATGAACGTTGAAAGACATGTCTTTTGTTTTTCCCTAGGGAATTTTCTAATATTACTAAGCCGTTGAATTGTAAAAGGAAAATATTCCTCTAAGGAGGACAGCGTTGGGATTCCTGATTTATGTATTTCTATATGAAAAATCAAAACAGGTTGTAAACCAGAAGTTTTTTGGTCTGCAATCTATTGCAGGCAAATAACAAAACAAAGATTAATTTTGAGAGAGAAATAATTTCTCGGATTGGTATCACTCAGTGTTTTGGGATGTTATGAAGGGGGGAGCTTATTGCCAGTTAATACTCCATGCATTTCCAACAGCAATATTTCCTATTTCCACATGCCATTCTTAATGGGTAACTCCAAATATATACCAGAGTTTGAAAGTGGCCACTTCCAGAAAGGCACTGTTCATTTGACTGATCCCCATCATATCCACTGTAGGTGTGTAACAGCAACGGGAACTGCCACTGCCATGCTGGGTGGGCACCTCCCTTCTGTAACCGGTCAGGCTACGGCGGCAGCGTTGACAGTGGCCCAACTCACATCGGTAGGATACTGCAACTGGCCTTCATTCTGCCCCCAGTGTCTGACAAAATAATGTTGTAATAACAGGGGCTTTTTTCAGTCTCTTTTCAATGGTTTTTTTTTCCTACTGCATGGGACACTTAACCATGGACTGAATTAAAGAACAAACATCATTATCTGATGTGCACATTTGCAGACATCAAGTAAGAATTTGAACTCTATTTGTCTGAGATAAAAAGCAATACATTAATAGCTTAGAAGTACTGGTACGTCAAGTTAGATATTTATACATTTACTTAGGTATATAAAACAGGATTCTGAGTAAATGGACGTCACAGCTATAGCTTGAGAACAAAACCAGCAGCCTCCAGTTTCACTGGAGTCACTAGTTTAAATCTATAATAATTTGAAGACAGTACTTGTAACAACAGAAAGATGTTTTTAGCAGGAAAAAATGCTTCAATATGAGGTTAAACAAGATTACTAGCTTACGTGATTTCAATTATTTTTTCTCTAGATACATCACTTCAGGATGGTCTGCTTGTTTTTTTCCTCCTTGTGTTGCCAGTAGTAATCATTACTGTATTAGCAGTAATTAAGCGGGATGCGATAAGAAGGAAGTTTTGCAGTAAAAGTAGAAGACAACAAAGGTATTTCACTTCCTACAAATGCATATTTCAACACCCAAGAGCACATTCCAGGTTCAGTTGGCAAGCCAGGCAGATGTTTTATCTACACAAAGAATTCCATTAGAGCAAACATAAGAGGAAGACTTCTATGCTGTTAGTAGCAGCAGGTAGTTTAATAGCAAGTACCCTGCCTAGTAGGCAGTTCAGTCCAGTTGTCAGTTCTCAAGCCTTCTTTCCCAAATTTCCTAATTGTTACTGATAATTGTATTGCACGGACACAGGGACATAGCACACTGAAATTACTTGCCAAGGCCAGAAAGGGGTGGAGTCAGAATCCAGATCTCTGAGCTGTAGCCTCATCCTCTGAAAAACGCTGCATCCCTCAAGATAGTTAAACCAAAAGATTTGCCCAGGAGGTTGCCCAGGGAAGTGGTTGAGGCCCCATCCCTGGAGATATTCAAGGTGAGGCTCCATGAGGCTCTGAGTAACCTGTTCTAGTTGAGGATGTCCCTGTTCACTGCAGGTGGGTCAGACTTAGATGACCTTTAGAGGTCCCTTCTGGCCCAAACCATTCTAGGATTCTGAGATTTACCTGATGATGTGGTTTTTATTTCAGGGATAACAACGTACGGCAACCAAATCAAGATAACAGACCAAGTTATAACACAAGAAACAATCAGGTAAAACAGATCCGTACTTGAATTATTTTGAGCAATCCAAATTCTACAGTGCCTTTTTTTCCTAATATCATTACTGGTGACTTTGTGGCTTTTTGGTATATTGAAACTATCTGAATTTCCAAATATTTTAAATTATTTACAATGCATTAAACAGGATTTCTGTTTGGGTAAGTGTGAGCTTTATTGCCTGCCCTGACAACGCAGGCTGGGAGTAGTATGGGATGGAACAGGCTGCTACTTAGCAGAGCAACCAACAGCTGAACTCTGAATTCTGCAGCCAGATACCAGAGAAGCAGCTTAGCCAGGCTGTGGATCTAATTCGGATCCACAAAAAAAGAATTATCAAAACAAAATGTTGCAAGAGAATATGAAGAATGACACAGGAAATGAAGATTAATTCTAAAATACCATTAGCTTAATGCTGAATAATTAGCTGCACTTTGAAATCTGTGTGTTTCTATCAACCTGATTTTCTGCAACATCTTTTCCAGCCCGTCACACCCAGTCCGGATTTTTTTACCATATCACATATCCCTGCTCCAAGGTTTGTAGTATTTATATAAATATCTATCTATATTTGCTAGCAACTGGTTAAAAATTACTGTAAAGAACCAGCTTAGAAATAGCAGTTGTGTCAAGTCATGAAATACTTCACAAAGCGTGTTTTCCACTCTTCAGGCAGACAGTACAAACCCAGTTTCCTTCAGGACCTCAGCGACCCGTGGTCCCACCTAAACCAGCTGTCTGAGAAGTCTCTCAGGAACCCTCGAACAATTGTGACAAGAAACTAGTCTGAAAAAAGTTAACAATGGCAATCCTCCAGTCCACTCCTTGTGTAGCCAAAGCGCCTTCTGAAACCACGTACCTCTGGAAAAGACTTGATGCCAAGAGGAACTGAACACAGATTTTAAAACATCCCATAGTTTTTGCTAACTGCTGCTGGCTGTATTTGTGCCTCTTCTACCTCACCTCTTCATTTTTTTTTCAGTCAGAAGCCTGAACTTCAACACTTGTTAGATTAAATCTGTAACAGCATCAGAGACCAGGACTCTCCTGAAGCGCAGCTTTACTTGCAGGCCAAAGAGAAGTGAATTCAGTTCTTTACAGACATCATTTTTTCACCTCTAGTCAGATGCTACTGTGAAAATGAGAACATCGATTGACCTCTTGTGGAGTCTGCAGCCTACCTCCTGGACCATCCCCTCAGCAACATGCTGCTGGGGACCCCTGTGGAGCCTGCCAGCGTGCCAGGCTTGTGGACAGGTCCTGTTGCATCGCTCTGAGCCCCGTCTTTGGTGCAACCCTACCAAAGCTGGGATCCAGATCCCACCCCTGTTACCTACTAGCTACAGTACCTTCCACTTCAGGTAGTTTATAAAAGTAACCTTGTATTATATAACCTCCAGGAAGACCTTATAGTGACCTTCCAGTACCTAAAGAGCCTACAGGAAAGATGGGCAGGGACTTTTTAAAAGGGTGTGCAGTGATGAGGGATAACAGCTTTAAACTGAAAGAAGGGGGATTTAGATTAGATATAAGGAAGAAATTCTTCACTGTGAGGGGGGTGAGGCACTGGCACAGGTCACCCAGAGAGGCTGTGGATGCCCCACCCCTAGAAGTGTTCAAGGCCAGGCTGGGTGGGGCTTTGAGCAGCCTGGTCTAGTGGGAGGTGTCTCTGCCCATGGCAGGGGGGTTGGAATGAGATGATCTTTAAGGTCCCTTCCAACCCAAACCATTCTGTGATACAGGGAGACTATCAATGGAAACAAACTCTGTAGATAATGTATCTGAGTCCACAAGAAACAATCCATCTTTGATGTTACAGAAAATGTTATAACAAGAAGTTCATGATACAACTTATCAGTGTTTTAATGTTTACTGGTTATTACAGCTTGAGGTTTTTCCTAAAAACTGACCCCATTACAAAAGCAACAGATAATTCCTGTTATTCTAAGTAGGACTATTAGAAAGTGGCACCCATGTGAAAGACAACTTATCAAGTGACACAGCTTGTCAAAATTGCAACTAATGGAAAAAGAAGCTGCTGTGCAGCAAGAAGACAAGCTGGGGACACTGATCGGAGAGCAAATCACACATTGACCACGTTTGTGTGAACTGCAGGGATACGAACTAGCAAAATGAGGTACTAAGTTATGGAATTATCTCACCAAGAAAATACTTCCAGTCCTGCAGACAGCCATTTCAGCAAAGAGCTGGATGAAAGAACCTAAAACATACTGCACACAAAAAACTGCATTGGCAAGAAGCATCTTCAAAACAGTGTCATGTTCCTTCAGTCCTCAGAATTTGTTATTATTAGATATTCCTATCACTTGCACCTTGTTAACAAACATAATGTCATCTTAATATAACTTAAAATAAATCACCAGGATCAGCACTCTTAGCAGCATCTTGATTTGATGGCCCTAACAAACCGCACCGCTGGGCACAGCCGGGATCGCTCCGCCGTCAGACGTTCTGGGGTCACTAAAACGTATTACTAAGTTTATTGTCCCGATAAAACCGAGCGAAAACGGCCGTGTCCCGGCGCCCCAGTGACGAAAGCTCCGCTTCGCGCCCCGCCCGCCAGGGGACCTACGGCCGCGCCAGCCCCGCGCATGCGCACAGGAGCAGCGGTCGACGGCGGCCGGGCCGCGGGAGCGGCCGTTAGGCTTCTGGTAGAGCTGGCGGCGGCGGCGAAGGAGCCGGGCGGCGGCGGGCGCGCCCAAGTAGGGCTGTGCGTGCTCTGCGGGCTGCCGGCAGCCGGAAAGTCCAGCTTGGCCCGCGCCCTGCGCCGCCGCCTCCCGCAGCGCCTGGGCTGGGCCTGCGGCCTCCTCACCTACGACGAGCTCATCCCGCCGGAAGTCTTCGGCCCGCGCGAGTCGGAGGCAGGGCCGGAAGGGCTGTCCCCATTGGTCAGTGGAAGATTCTCCTCCTTCCCGCGGCGCGCTCTCCGCTCTCATTGGCCAGCAGAGTCGCGTTGCTCTGATACGTCACTGGTCGCGCGGCCGCCGTTGCCAGGCAGCGCGGCGCGTCCTTCATGCGGCGCCTCCCGGGCCCGGTGCCGGTGCCCCCGCGGCGGGGCATGGAGCGGGCGAGCCGAGACCGCGGGGAGCTGAACAGCGGCAGCGGCGGTGGGGAAGCTGGGGATGAGCGGCGTAGGTGCGCGGGTCCTCACCCCTCCGCTGCCTTCTTCCGCAGCTGCCCCGCTGGAAGCAGAGCCGGCGGGAGCTGCTGGAGTGCCTGGAGAGCTTCGTGCGGGCGCTGCTCAGCGGGGACCCGCTCTCCGCCCACGCCGCCGGCGCCCAACCGGCCTGGGAGCGCTTCTTGGCCTGCTGCCGGCAGCAGGGGCTGCTCTCCTCGTCCAGAAGCCACGCTGGAGCTGGTTACCTGACACCTGCAGCCACAGCAGGGCCGCTCTACCTGATCTTGGATGACAACTTCTATTATCAGAGCATGAGATACGAGGTGTATCAGCTGGCTCGCAAATGTAATTACTCTTTGTTCCTATGCATAAGAACGTTTTCAGCTTTGTAGGTAGTTCAGTGCGCTTTAGCTGCCTTTCTTTAAGTGCTCTTGTGGAATGTTTGGTATTCTTAATTGCTAGATTCTATCAACTTAACTTCATTACTCTCTTATTAGAAATTGCTAGGCCACTTAAAGCCTTTCCTCTGTATGTTGATCTCACATGCTAATACGTGAGTAGCACTGAAGGTAAATTTGTATTCTTTTCAGGTTTGTATTCTTTTCAGATCCTAGTGTAGATCCGAACTAGAGGCTCGGAACTAGTGCAGCAGTTCCTCATTCACAGCCTTTCTTGTGCGTGTTGCTCTCAAAAATTTTGACTCGAACTGTTTAAACTGTTAAAAAATTGTTTACGTTCTTTTAGATTCCTTGAGCTTCTGCCAGTTGTTTTTAGAGTGTCCCCTCGAATGCTGCTTGCAGCGAAATCGTCTAAGAAGTCACCCGGTACCTGACCAGACAATCTGTTTAATGGCAAGAAAAATAGAAAGGCCCGATCTCAAGAAGAACGCTTGGGAACAGAACAGCCTCATTCTGAAAAGTTTTGATGGCACTTCAGAGGATAAGTACGCTACTGGATTGATGCAAGGGTTTTACTCAGTCCTGTTTTCATAAATGGGTGGGTAAAAGCTTTTTATGTAAGGTAACTAAACGGTACGTTAAAAATTTTCCATCTGGTGATATTTGGAAGCCAGTCAATCACACACACAAGATGTGGCAGTTGCTGGGAATTCAGAGCCATCAATCCTTGCAGCTTTAATCTCCAAACTAACTGCGTTTCCAAACCACTGTTCCAAATGTATGTAAATTGCCTGAAACATTAAGACTGGCTGTGCTTTGAGTTGTAATTGTTTTTCATCTAACTTGCTATATAAAGATTATTTCATTGATTACCTCATAAATTTAACTGAAAACTTGCTGTTTGTTTCTTTCTGAGATGAGTTGTCACTGCAAAATGAAAGCAAAATCTTCAGGGAAACTGATTAATGTGGTTTACTCTTTTGTTTGCTCTCATAGTGAGCGGATAATTAGTTTGCTGGCCACTGCTTTGGAAAATCCAGTGAAGCAAAACGAGGAGAACACTGAGCAAAAGGTAGCACTGCTTGTCCTCACAGCCACGGCTCTTTCAGGTGACAGTGAACGTGTGAATTAGTTATTCCTGAATGGAAAATATCCCAGGAACTGAGAAATAGCTGTTGCATTTCTTGATTACAAAAGCATACGCAGGAGAGGGGTACTTTTGTCAGCCTATTAAGTTAAACCACTGAACCACCTTTAAGAATAGAGTTGTATGTTCTAGAGTAGTAAAAATATTTTGGAGCTGTCACATCACGGGGAAGAAAATAACATTCACTTCTTAATGTCCTGCACAGCAGTCTCTGGCACACACCTGCCTCCCAATTCACTGGAGCGGGTGAGCACTGCACCAGTCACCGCGTTGCCGCTCGTGCGTTACTTGTTTTCCAAGACTACTTCAAAACCCAATGACCATCTAAACCAAAGTTAATGCGTTTGCATGTATTCTTCTTTCCTGTGGGTCACCCTTGGATAGGAAGCAGATCGAGCAATCTGTGCAGCTAGTACCGTCCATCAGGCCGATCGGATGTGCAGAAGCATCATCTCCCAAGCCATGAAGGATGCAAAAGGTACGTGCAGCACATTCGAGGTGCGAGTTGGCAACGTAGGGCTACACCCTTGAGATTCCCTTGGGGGGAATGGTCAAAGAATCCCAACCCTGCAGGTGTGGCCAAGGCAATCGCTTTTACAGTCCTGGTCAGAGTTGTTAGTGGAAAGGGAGTCAGTCTGTAGATTTTGTCTTTAAGCATAAAGTTAAAAATTGGGCTTTAATTTTCTTTTAGATAAAAATGTACTCCCAAGTGAGATGAAGAGCTTGGCAGAAGAACTCAACAAACTCAAAGCGGAATTTTTGGAAGACCTGCGGCAAGGAAATAATCTGAAAAAACAAATTTGCCCACAAAATCAATATTCTGACCCTGCTATGAGTGTTTCCTCATTCCAACATGAGGCAACCAATGTAGTTAATAAATATGTTTTTAAATAATGAGAGAATGTTGGTATTTAATTTTTAGAGTCCAGAGTGTTTAAAATGCAGTACAGCTGAAAACATCTGAGATACAGCTTCGTTTTCTGGAGGCTCACACCTTCTCTGACTCCTCTCCCAGTATTAGGGAAGAGAGATGCAGTCACCATACTGTGTTTGACGTTGAAGATCAAACCAACAACAAACTATCCTTAGAGTTTATTTAATTTTCACAGAATCACAGAAGAAGTTAGCCTGGGAGGAACATTTAAAAGTCACCTAGTCCCCTTTCCTGCTTACAGTGGGACCAACTTCAAGCTGGATCAGCTTTCTCCGAGCCTCCTCCTCTGGCCGAGGTTTTGAAGAGCACCTTGCACTGTGGCCTGCTCTGTCCAATGGATGGTTGAGCATTTCCAGAGAACATCTGCCTGGGAAGGTGTAAAAACAAGAAGTGAGATGGGTGGCTCTTGGCTTCTCTGCTTGTTTCCCCAACAGGAACTACAACCAACCAACAACTTGAGTTACATGTCAGATTAACTCCAATGTCCAAAGAAACTTAAAACTTGGTGCCACCTTCAAAGTTGCTCAGAGCAACATACACGGAAGCTCCACATGCAGCAACAACCACCTCAGCGTGATAAAAACTCCGATTTCAGACACGGAAGCACTCTTGATAAGAAAGAAATGGGGAGTCCGAGGAAATCTAAGAATTTGTAAGCTGACCAAATGTCCTAGATTAACAGTGGAAAGGAGTGAAAGCTTGTCATGGTTCAGCACTAAAATGAAGCATTTTCAAATTAAGCAGACTGAAACATAAATTCCTTGCTTACCCAAAAGGTAAGCTTACCTTCCTTACCACTTTGAGCCCTCAGCTAGCTATGAGCAGTTCACCACTTCCACCTGTATGAAGCACAGGCAATTAACGTCAGACTTCATTAGAAAGTGTTATTTTATTCATATCTTACAAAAGCAAAGCTTCACAACATGAACTACAACTAGATATAGTCGAGTTATTTCAGAATTAACCTTGTCATCTGAAAACATTCACTACACAATAAAATTTATTTTACAACTCTAACAGGTTTCATTTTTGCATACAAAATATGCTCTTTACACTGAAATACATATTATTAACAAAGCAGGTACTTAGAAGCACACACACAAAGATTGCTCAATGAAAAATGCCTCAGCAGGGGATAGATTTCCTGCAGCAGAACATCCATTTGCTGTAGATTTTCAAAGAAGCTTAAAATTAATAGAAAACTTGCCAGTGAAGACTTCTAAATTACATTCCCTTCGTCAAAAAGAAACAAAAAACTGAACAAGCAACAGCCCCCCCCCCCCCCCCAGCCTAACATCCTGGAATAAAACAAATAGCAACAGATTATTTTGCTAGGAAACACCAGTGGAATGTGTTTGCCAGCACTGGGTTTTATGTTAAAATGCCAAACAACATTTTATGTTGAAATCTTCTCCATCTAAATGTGTAGCTGTGAAAAAGCAACTATTTTTCCCTATTAGCTGCTTCACAGTTGGTTTAAGTATTAACCAAGATAATCTACTAAGATCTTCAGTCTAATATTTGCGTTGTCATTGGAATATTCCATCTCAGTAAGTCTGTATTAAGAGTACTATAAATAGTGCATGTTAAAAATGTCAACAGATCTATAAAATAATCTATTACAATAAAAACAAAAACCCCACAAAGTTAATGTTTTGCAACTACAGAAAGTTAACAAAGTCAAGCTGCGGAAAAAAAAAATCAGCCTATTCCCAAACTTCCCTGTTAATACAAGTTAAAATGCTAATCACCACCTTGAAAGATAAGGATTTGGGCTTGTTTTCTTTGGAAAAACAAAACAAAACAAAACAAGTTAATGCAGTGGAGCACATGGAGAACTCAATATGAAAAGTCCTACTAACCGAGGACTCGATCCCACAATTCCTGACAGGTGTCCCTCCTGGACTCTGAGTAAGGCCTCAAAATCTTCCAGTACTAATTCTCATCTTTAAATTATAGTAAATACTATGTACAAAATTATGAAAACTGAGTATGAAAATACACCTTCCAAACCTACTCAGTAGCCAGAAGGAAATTGGTGAGAGTCAGGTACTGTTTGGCACAGCAGAACACACAGCATTCCGTTGATAAATTAAGGATCTGAGTCCAGAGGGTGACCCTCCGTGAAGCACTAGTTAGTCAGCAGGGATCAGTCCCACAGAGCCGACCACAGAACCACAGGGTGAACAGCAAAACCTGCTGCTGCCTAAGAACTCCCCCTCCCTGGCAAACAGAAGCTGGTTCAAGGAAAGAAGGGAAAAAATAGTTTATCCTTGTTCAACAGTTCATAGGTGTTCAAGCTCATTTTCTTTTCCTGGGGTACTTCAAAGCCAAAACAATGGTATTAAGTCAGCAGTATTAAAATACTGCTAAATAATTTGCAAAGTTTGGGGTTAGATGCTTTTTTCATACCGAGTTCTATCCTTGAAACATTCATTCCCCTGCAGCAGAGGATCCCCTCCTAAATGAGGGCCCCTTTTCAATAAGACCATGCAGGTTTCCTCTTGTTACCAGCTACTTTACGAGTGACCTAACTATATTCTCCTACCTAAAATTTCATTCAGGGGCACCATGGTTCAGAAATTATTTTTCTAATTTCCCAAATCATTAGCTGACACAAAAAGAGAAATCTGTAATGTTCACAGGCACTGCCAATGAAGGTCTTAACGGATCAGAAAGGATGTAAACAGAATTGAAGGATGAAATCTCAAACTTCTGAGCACACTGGAGCTCATCTCCCTACTGATACCAAGAGGGAGAAAGGCTGGAGCCGCAGAGCAAGAACTTGACTGTTGTGATTGGCCCCGTTCAGCACTGGGAGGTGCTCCTCAGAGCACCACTGCTTCAGAAGTGTCCGGGGAGTTGCTACAGCCTCAGAATAGCAGTTTGCATCATCTATCAAAAGGCAAGGAAAGTGGCCTTTCTCCATTACTGACTGTAATGGTCTTCAAAGGTAACATCTGTTGTTCTAGTATTGTATTTTAGCCAAATTTAGGTTTCCAAATGTGTCGATATGGGATCAAAAGAGACCAATTCTACATTCGTCTTTGACTAGAAGAGTCATGTTGCAAAACCTGTACAGGAGCAGTAACTTCCAACTGGATTCCAGTTCAGTCAACTTTTAGTCCTTAAAATAAAGGACTTTGTATGTTTATGCACAGAGTTGCAGTTCTGCTTATAAAATAAACTTTACAAGAATAAAGCAACAAAGAGATATCTTGGAATTATAAAGAGCGTCATTACGAAAAAATGGAAATTACATTCTGTTTTACAAATCCACTGCGATGGATTTTGAACAAGGCATGAAACCAAAAACATTTTCACGAGTGACAGCGTGTTACCATTCATCATTACAACGCTGGAAATACTTCACTGGCATATTTTGACCTCATTCCTACAAGACTATGTGAAGCCAAGAATCCAATTCCTTCAACAAGTTACCTAAGCATGGAAAATCTGACAGTAGGTAAGTCAGGCAGAGAGAAACTTATTTGGTTCCCAAATTACTAATTCATTACAGTCAAAGTTATTTCTAAAGCTAACATTCTCAGAAGGGTGTTCTTTCCTGTGTTGATCTTACACTGAAGTCATTGTAAGATTTTTCACTGGCTTTAGGAAGCTGTAGCTCCCATAACAATATAAGTTTGTACAAGCCAAACGTTAGCTATTCGGATTCCAACCTCTGACTTGCAGAACATTAATAAAATCTTCCTACTTTTAACAAAACATATATGCTGCCATATTTTGCTGATAGTAAAAAAGGAATATATAAAGAAAGCTTTAATTTGTCTCAAGTAAGACAAACCAAGGTAAAAGTGCATGTCTAAACATGGGAAAAGTAACAGTTCTTCACTTTTTTGAAACATTACAAATTCCTATGTAGCACATTAAGAGCTTTTATCAATGTTGCTAGGATGTTTTATTTAAGTTTATATTAAAGTGCCTGTCCGTTTGCCTAGGTGCTTCTAAAGTAAGATGTACAGCATCAAAACAAAAAAAAACACAAAACAAACACGTGCAATGGACTTTGTGTACATCTTCAGTTACCCTTTGCCACCTACAGTTATTAATCACAATGACTCCACATGTAGTCAGCCGGTATTCCTTTGCCCGATACATCAACAGCTCAGAAAACCCAGAAGCCCTTGCCCTTATTTCTAGCATACCAAAAAGGATAATCAATTTGGGGGAGGGGACAGGACAAACTGACTTCCAAGTCAGCTGAAGTTTACAATAGACTAGATTATACAACTTCCAAACATGCAGGCAACCCAGTGGTTGTAGCTTGGCCCGAGATAAAACTGAATAAATGTTGATTTAATTTGTAAACCTCTTGTCTGTTTCTATCAGAACTTCTATCAGCAAGACAGAAGCCTAATTGTGCAAATTTTAAATATCTGTACAAATTAGTTTAAGGCAGTTAAAAATCTCACTGAATATATATTAGTTCTACAAGCTCTTTATTATGACCGTTCAAAAATTACCTCCTTTTTTAAAAGAATGACACGTAAAATTTTCTTAAGTGTAGTTTAAAATAAGGTGTCACAGTTAACTTTTCTGTTGTATAACTAGTGAACAACAAGCTTTTAACTCTTTTCCTACAAGAGTTTCATTCACAATAACCTGTTGTTTTCTCATTTTGTCGTGAGTTTTAGAAATCATTGTTAAATTAGTGTTTGAGTCCTAGCATGAAGAGTTTAGACTATACTAAGCAAAAAACCTTACTATTAACCTGCATCAGATTACAGCAAGTTTTACATCAAATTGAATTTGTATGTGAAATTTGCTTCTATTTCTTTTTCCAGTTTGGAGCAGCTAAGGTTCTAAGGATGTCTCCAAAGTAACCATATGCGTCACGTCTTTAACCTCTCATATTTTATTGTTAATATATTTTGTCTTGCCTAGTAAATAGTCTGATAATTGCAGCCTATGTTTCAGGACACACGCTCTGCTTCTCTATTTGTAGGATGTTTATTGGGATTAAGTGCAAGCAACTTAAATTTAGCAACCAAAGCATGTAAATGCATTCCAATTCTTATAGCACTCTCTCGGCTTTTTTTGAAAGGCTACATATAAAATAACAACCACATCTTATACAAAATTTCCCTGGCAAGTTTTACAATAACATAGAAATAAATTTGCCTCCTATGTCGAATCGATTAACGTGAAGATTTCTTATGGGAATGTGCAAGCTTTCCTTCAGCAAGTATGAAAAATATACTGTAATATGTTAAAAAACTAAATGAAAGCACATTTTCAGTCAATGTTGACTATGTTGGCCTCTTGCAAAATGGCAGGCAAAGTCATACTTATTTTTACACTTACACCCACATATGTTGCACTGGAAAGGATTTTCAAATCCATGACATCCCATGTGAATAGTATAAAGGATATTGTCCGCAAAGTACATGTCACAGTGTTGGCAGTGATGCAGAAGCTGAGGATCCTGAACCGGAAGGGTTGGAGCTGGAGTACTTGGTTGACTGTTACTTATGCTGGGAGTACTGGTGTGGGCACTGCGATCACTGCTGGGACCTGCCACGGGACTATAGTTCCTCTGATTGTGTGTAGGCCGAGGATCTGGGCTGGTTGGAGAAGAGCTTTGAGGAATATTTGCTGACACAGCTGAAACTACAGCAGGTGCAGCAGGCTGCTGTATCATGAAAGGCTTTTCGTCTTGACAGGAAACAACGTCAGGAGAGGCTGGATTTTGGTTTTCAGGTGGCAAGCTAGATAACTGTCCAGCTAACGTAGAGAGCTGGTTTAGAGGATTATCTACCATAAGGTCTTGTGGATCTCTTGGCAACCCACTGCTCTGGGTTGGTTTTGTCATGCTCTCATACGCTTCAGTCTGGATATTTGGGATTTCATGAGTGAAATCATTAAGGTAGTCTGGTTTCTGAACCACCATGGAAGGTGGACTCAGATTAATTAATGCTCTTCTGCTATACCCCAAATTGCTGGTCTTCTTCTGCAAAACCCCCCACATTTTCTTGCTGCTTAGGGAAGACCTTGTACCCTTGATAGGCACCATTTTATGTTTGCGTCTGCGGTGGTGAGATAAGTTGCTTCTGTCACTGCAGCGGAAGGAACACAGTTCACACTTGTATGGTTTTTCACCAGTATGTGATCGCATGTGAGCTTCCAGGTGACGTTCGTAAGCTGATGCGAAGGGACACAAATGGCATCTGTGTGGCTTCTCACCTGGAAAATTAGAAGAGATTATACTATTGCATCTCAGGGAGTGCTTGAGGAAGGCTTTTCAGGGAACAGAAAGTAGCTAACTGGGAGCTACTAATCAAACAGTTCAGCTTCAGAGTCAATGCTTCTCTTGTGTTTAGCTGGGTAACTGGTGAAAGAGTGGGGTAAAGTTAGATGTCTCTGCTTCACCCAAGTGATAATAAGCATAAGACCAAAAAATAAAATAAAATAAAAGCGACCAGAACTAGCATAACAAATAACCTGCAGCAACGATGCCAAGGATGGAATGCAATGATGCTTGTGTGATGCTCTTACGGGGACCCAAACTCTACCTCACCATAAGCAGCTTGCTATAGGAATGTCTGAACCACCAAAATACCATCATTCTTAATAATAACTGTGTTCAGACACCGAGGGAGGGTATCGTTTCAGTATCTTCCAAATATTCCTACTTTTAAACATCCTGGAACTGTTATATAAATGACCCATGCACACGTAGAACCACAGAATCGTTCTGGTTGGAACAGACCTTTCAGATCATCCAGTCCAACCATTAACCCAGCACTGGCCGGTCACCACTAACCCACCTCCTTCAGCACCACATCTCCACAGCTTGGAAACCCCTCCAGGGATGGGGACTCCACCACTACCCTTGGGCAGCCTGGACCAGGCCTTGAAAACCCTTTCAGGGAAAAAAATATTCCTAATTTCAAATCTAAACCTCCCCTGGTGCAACTTGAGGCCGTTTCACACACAGAATCACTATGGTTGGAAAAGACCCCAAGTCCAACCATTACCTAACTCTACCAGTTTCCTCTTGGCCTATTGCTTGTTACTTGGGAGCAACTACAAGAGACCGACCCCCACCACGCATTCACTCAAGAACTGAATTCTGAAAAAGGCTCCTGTGGCTTAAGAGTTATTAAAGAAAACAAAAGCCAGCTAATTCCTGGACAGCTGTGTGCTCTCTCAGACGTGATAGTCTCCTTTCTGAGAGGTAGAACTTTGCTCTTCTATTAAATGATATTTAGAGAGATTCACATTAACTCTTTCAAAAGCACTTAGAAAACTTTCAAATATAATTACAGGCCAACACATCTTTAACATAATACTTCAGGACTTTTGATTTTTCTTTCACAGACTGATCTGTGAGGACTTTTAGATCCAGGTCTGCAATGTTAGAAATGCCTAAAGGATGTGATGCACATTCAGGTGCTGAAATGACACATGATCTTATCTTCCTATCTAGAATGGCAAGGCAATTTCTAAATCACCGTTGTGCAACTGATTCTCTTGCCACACAGTGCAACAAACTCAACAAGAAAAATTGAGTAGGCTCCTTTTCTTCAGCCATTATGGGTTTTTTTTTTTGGAAGCATTTTCCACTATGTTAAATACAGGCTAACACATCTGCATTGTGGTTTTCAAAATCCATCTGGAACAACTGCAGAAGCCAGAAACTGGATGCAGCAAGGACCATTATTGCACCACAAACACTTTACAGGCCCTGTAAGGTGGCATGAGACTGATATAGAAAGCCAAAGCCCTTTCCATGCTGAGCATCCCACAGATTGGAACCACAACCCAGGCTACTGAAAGAAGAATAAGGTGGTTTTTTTCCTACATCACTGGCTCTTCAAGAGGAAAGAAAGCAATTTTTGTGCTACCTCTAAGCAGCTTATCCATACCAACTGAAACCATGATTTCTCCACAAGCAGAGACATAAAGATGAAGACCTGGAGATGTGGTACAAACGTTCACAAATAATTTGTCAACCTGAACAGCCTTATTTCTTTCCAAACTGGTTACACAGAGATGACAATTTGCATCCCAAATACAACACCGCTGGTGAACTACTAATTATACCGCTGACAGACTCAGCATGGAGTTAATTCTGCAGTGAGCTGCACTCACTAATGGCTGTGTGATCATGCCTGGGCCGTAATTACTTTGGCAGGTTCCTTGCTGCGCTTGCATGTTATCCAGGATGCATTATCTGTTGACTTACATTGCTCTGAGGCTACCAGTCAGCTGTTGTTTCCCTACTCTAATGCTGGTTCGGTCACTCAGCCTTCACAGCCCATGCAATCCATCTCTTGGCCCTTTGCCATGCTTCCCCACCATGTTTCTGAGCAAAACTACCCTCAGATCTTGGATCTCCTTGCCCCTAAGTGAAAAACAAACAAACAAACAAACAAACAAACCAAGAAAACCAAACAAACAAAAAACCCCTTCCTTGTTCTGGAGTCCCATGTCTCTGTACAGAGAAACAAAGTGGAGCTTTCTGAAGAGCCATCAAGGTAATGGCAAAATGGTGTTGCCATCAGGACACCAGGCAGTGATGTATTAAAATTAAGAATATGAAATGTATTGTAAAAAGACAAAGGGGGAACTATACAGAGAAACAAAAAAGGCCTCTGGCAGCCTGAGATTCTTGTCTATATTACAAAACTGAACAGATTGGTATAGGGAAACCAACTGTTATCATTGGAAAGTTACTGGTATTTCATTAACATCGGACATGTCTGAACCAGTAAGCTGTTGTGTTCACTGTGTGAAGGGTGTGTCCAACTGGCTGACGCTCTACGACAGACACCAGCCTGACCCCCCCATGCCCCTCTCTCAGTAACAGCTAGATTTCTGAAACAGATATAATTCAGACTGCATGATTTTGCAGTAGAGTGATGTGTGCCTTCGACTGACTACTTTTTAAAGTTCCTTTGACCAAAGGAGTCATGCATCTACCCTCTGATAACGGGAATACCAACAGCAGCACCAAGCCAACCATCGTCTCACGTGTCAACCTCTATTCTTTTGGTACAATGTTAACAATATAACTTACTACAGCCATGAGAAACAACTCAAAATGTTAGTCAAGGCAAAAAAAACCAACAAAAAAAAAAAAAAAAAAAAAAAAAAAAACCAAAAAAAATTATTCTTTGCCCTAAGATCAGGATTTACGTAGCTCATTGAGTGTTTGCTTCTGAATAACTGCCATTGGGGCAGAGATACTTGAGGACATTTCTCAGCATCTCAATTCTTGGTTGGAATCTTTCTTGCTTTTGTGTATATTATGCTACAACTGTGCCTGAATGGTCATAATCTGCAGCGGGAATTGTTCTGCTTCCTCTGGCCTCTACTCCCCGAAGTCTCAGCAGGATAAGAAAGCGTTCTGCAAACGCAAAAGAACTGTTAACCTAAGATCTGAGAGTATAAAAAAAGACAGGTCACTTCCTAGAGCATGAAAGTATAAAAAAGACAGGTCACTTCCTAGAGCAAGAGAAGGAAAGCTGACACTATAGCAAACCCCACATTTTGATACACAAAGAAGCAAAGATACAATGTTTTGCTCTCTAGTATGGCTAAAATTTATGATTTATGATTACATCTGATATTAAGTAACAACACGTAACTTTAGTCATTCTGTCTGAGAAACCCCACGCACGCCAAAGGCATCAAAAACATCTGAAGAATCAGCAAACACACAACACCAACATCTTCTAGTAGTGATTTATGTCTCCCGGCCATCTGCTCATGTTGACAACTGGCCAGTTCTAACTGTGAACTCAGGGATGCAAGTTTTAGATGGCAATAGCTACATGCTACTGAAAAGATGGGAAAATTCAAAGCTGGTTACTTCTGCATCTTTTAATTACCATATTAAAGTGAAGTACCTAAGTCTGCCATATAGTTTCTCCCACTACATGACCCTCATTTCACAAGCTCAGAAACAGCACAGCGCAGAGTAAAGCTGTTAAATGAAAAATATTTCTCACTGTCCACATACCATGAAGCAAACGGTGGGTGAAGCTGCAACTGCTTTGTTAAAAACTAGACACAACAAAAAAGTTCTCCAAACCCCACTGCTGCTTTGCAGATCTGCAGCAAGTCACGACATCAATAATGCTGTGTCAAATGCAGGTACACAAGCCACAGTAGTTTATCCACTATTGGAACTACACAACATTTCCACTGGGAATCTGAAAACAGCAACAGCTACACACAGAGGTAGCTCATGGTAGCACAGGAGAAGAATTTACAAGATCTTCAGAGTCTGAACCTCAGACCTCTTTGATTTCTAGTTGGTTGCCATTTCCTCTCGTGTTATACCTTGTCAAAACCAGCCAGCACTGCAGGGCCAGTGCAAGAAGCACTGACTGCCCCAAAATACACCCTGGGAGTGACTGTGTAGAAGCGATGGTTCAGAGCAAGCTGAGAATCTGACTAACAGTAACAGCTGCTAAAGAGAGTGACAATTACACCCAAATTACAATGATGTATGTCCTTCAAAGGGAGTCCCAGAACGTCACCTACCCAAGACCACTGAAATGATCCACTTAAAAGTTTTGGGACAGTCCATACCAGACTGGAAACCTGTAAAAACTTCCATTCTTTGCAGAATACAAACTTTTTTTTTTTAATACTCTGGTTAACAGCCATGAAGTCATCTGTGTCAGTGTAATATACTCGGCAGACACCAGTCAGACTTCAGAAGGAGCTTTCGTTTGTTTTCTCTCATTTGCCAAGAAAGTCAAAGCTGACTTCATGAAGAGTTTAGGGTATTCTAATCTTTACTGGGAGTTGTGCTTCTCAGCTTTATAAACCCAACAGTGGCAAATGCTCTTAAAGAAGCCAGAGTGGTTTTTTTTCTTTTCATTGCTGTTATTAGTCATTTATTTCATAATACGCCCTCACGTTTGAATATTCTACCAATAAGAAAACTTTATTCTTTTTACTGTCTTTTGTACTTCCACACCTAGAATGTTGTATATTTTCATAGCTAAACAACACAGGAGGTGAAACTCCTATAAATTTCCCTGTGGCAGCACGTACATGTTTCACTTTGCTGATTAGCAAGGAAAAACTACAAGTTACATTCAGGGCATTTCAATTTACACTGTTTTCATGCTAAACTTTACTCCCATATATGGTTACTTCAAATTCATTAGTCTGCAATAATAAATGTAAGTGGGAATTTGCATAATTTACATAGGTACCTGACACACCTTTAATAAAAACAGTCTATTAAAAAACCCCCAATAAATTCTAATTGGTGAATAACTCTAAGAACTACCACACTGCCTGAAGATGCTAACTCCTCATAGGCAAATCATAACACCGAGTTAATAGCACAAGACCTCACAGCAAAGCACTGCAGAATATTTCATACCTGTATGAATTCTGATATGTTCTATGAGCCGTGCTGTTCCTTTGCTGGCGTAGTTGCAGTACCGACACTTTAACTTTCCATCAAATGTCCTTTCAAACCCATCCACTAACATTCCTGAGTTTTCATCCAGTGAAACTTCAACAGAAGGATGATCCAGACCATTCTGATCTCCTTCTGTCCCAGCTGTGAATAATGCAACAGAGATGTCAATCAAGAATCAGTGAAATCCTATGTACCATGCTGTGAGATTATGCCAAATACCTTTTGCTTCTCTGTGCCCTTCATCTTTAAATATACAGAACTATGAAAACACACCTTGATTAAAACAAAGGTACGTAGACATCTTTGGTGAGGTGGAAACAACTACCAGAAATGCTTCCATATATAACTGTAGTGGTCTGTATAATTCTCTCTAATGTAAACAGTGCAATCATTCTCAAAAATAATAACATTTGATAGCCCCAAAATTAACCTACCTCCCTGAAGAGTCTCTGCTTCCTTGTCTCCACTAACCGATCCAGAAATCATATTTACATGGTGAGTCTGCTGTGTAAGATATTCCTGAAAATCTTTTACAAAGTCCAAAGGTTCTGGCTTCTTTTCACCCATATTCACTCTTTGTGTTGACAACCTCTTGTGCCTAGAAGGAAAGTATGTTCAAAACACAAGCGTCATTGAATTTGAATCCGTTCATAATCAAGAGTGAAGCTTGAGGTGTTTTTTTAAGTAAAAGATTACTTTTATGATGCAGCATGATTCAATGCATGATTTAACAATCAGAAGAATATTATTTTCAGAATTTCATAGCTCATTAAGGATCACAAACCACATATTACTGGGGAAACTGTTTTCAGCAACAGTAACATAAGGACAGTATCAACCTGGATAAAATGAGATAATAATCAAAATCAACTTGCCTTTTTTTCTTTTTTAATGGCTTCTGAATTTCTGTTCCCTGCTAAGTAGCAAACATCCTCCAAAAGGTATTCCCAACAGATCAGAAAGAAAACACAGAGCACAGCTTCTCCACTACCCCTGGAAGAAAAAGAAGGAAATGCAGGTCCATTATTCTTCCCAACCCCCATGAGTTGTAAGAAAGAAACTTGCAAAAAATACCCATGTTTTAAAATACAAGTTCTAACACTTTACTGCTGTAAGTTTTATTAAAACAATTACGCTCCCAGCAAAAAACTTTTCAAAGGGCTGTGAATGACAAACCAGCATCTCAACTTGTAATGAAGATGTGAAGACAGAACTTGGGATTCAGCTGAAAAGAGGGCAATGAGTCAGTCACATTACTGTTCCTGCAGATTATAAGAAGAAATAATTTATAATGCTATTTTTTTAATATGAGTATCTTTTTGCTTGTCAATAGCTGCTAAACAAAGCATTAGGTGACCTATAAAAACCTCAAGTTCTGAGTTCAAGACCACATTGAAACACATTCTCCTGGTTTTTTCCAAGTTATTTACAAGTGTTAGTTCATTTCTGGCACCCAGCTGACTATGTTTCACATCATACCTAAATATGCTCAACTACTATCCTTATTATCACTATTAAGTTAGTTATGAACACAGCTTTACAGATGGATTTTGCTTACCCTCTTTCAGGTGTCGTATAGGCTTAAGTTAATTTGTGTTCCATTTGTTGGTGTCTCCTGCGGTAAAACAAAGATATCAGGATATGAATTAAAGATAGGGAAGAGAAAACCAGGACAATGTAATGTAGAGAGTCCTGACCAGGCCAAGTGTCACCAAACTATAATAATAACAGTTTAAAATCAAACCATGCTAAACACTGAACAGTTCAACCTGAAACAACGTTAAAGGTCTGTATTTTCACAGCAGAATCTGTGTATTCCTTTGTGTCAAAGACATAACCTTATTCAATCACTTATTTTTATAATGCCATTTATTTTTTACAGAAATTTTAAAAAATCTGATTAAAGACATTATTTTGGTGATCAGCTGCATAAAACTTCCTTTCTCTACCTCATCAATTTAATTTGAAAACATTCATCCTTTTTTATTATTTTTTTTTATGTCAGTGTAGGTTAAGTTGCCCCAAGTTAAGCATCACCTCAGACCTCTGTTTGTGTGCACAAAAGAAACTTTTGTGATTTTACGTGTTGTTTGGTCGGGGGGGTTTTAATAGTTCTAGAACCAGCACTTCTCCTTTTCAGGGAAAAATGATACAGATCAGATGCCTGCTATGTCACTACTGCAAACTAGTAAATGCAACTCTAATTATTAGAAACCTGAGCAGCCCAGCTTGTGTTTCCCATGCTCAAAACAGATGTTCCTCAAGTTCTACTTGCACAGAACATCTTCTGCACAACCACATCTTCTCCAGCTTTAAACTCTGATGGATAGAACATCTGGTTATTCACTTTCTAGGCAGGCACAACTGCTGGATTTAACACTAGTTACCGTGCCGATGAGGACTAAGTTTATTGTCTAAGAAGCGCTGTAGGATGTGCCACGATGAAAGGTGTTATAAATATCTTAACCTAAAGAATTCTGCTAAAGAACATATATCAGATGCAGTAAACCAAGTAGTTGAACACACACAGTAACAAGGTATACTGCAGTAAGAGAATGATATTACTAAGAGCACATGTATGCATCCCAGATTTTTTTAAGGATTTAAGAAAAAAAGAAAAAGGCAAGCAGGGGATGTCTCTTCCCCAGACTCATCTTTTCCAGTGCAAATGACTTAAAATAAAACCAACGAAGCAGGAAGGATCCCAAACTCTACCCAAGCCCTTCCTGCCCCCTCTTCAGGAGTTCTGCCTGTGGGAAGGGGAAGAGGAACCGCAGCAGTGTCGGCGGTGGCCGGGCCGAGCCCCGCGACCTGTCATCACGGAAAATTGCCGGTTCTCCGCCACCCTCTTTCCACACCAACCCGCATACGAACACCCCCGCGCTTCCCCCACCTTTCCCCGAATCACGACGCCTTCACGCGTGGGAGGGAAGCGATACGGACACGGGAAACTTCCACGTAAACCCGGGTGTCCCCCCGGCGGCTTCACAAGGGAAAAGCCGAGGGGCTGCATTGGCTGACCCGGGCCCCCCGCTCGCGGCAGAGCAGCACGGCACGGCCCGGCACGGCCCCTCCCCGCCCGCTCGCTCGCTCGCTGCCCGCGGGGAGCCGAGAGCAGCCTCCCCACCGCCCGACCCCCCTCATGTCAACGGGAGGCCCCACTGGGGACTCCGTGGCCGTCAGGCAGACGTGTCACAGCTGCCGCCGACCTGGGGAGGGGGCTGCTGGTCGCGCTACCGCCGTGTCCCCTCGCGGAGGGGAGCGGCGAGGACAGGGCGCTACTCACCGCCGCCGCCCCGCGCCGCGATCGCCGCCTCCCGCCGCCGCCGCCGCCATGTTTGTTGTGCCTCCCGCGGCCCGGCCCGGCCCGGCCCTGCCCACCGCAGCCTCGCGAGACAGCGGCGGCGGGCGGAGGGGGGCGGTGGCCGCGGGGGCGGGCC